>PVKS010012309.1:0-54122 GCA_004027875.1 Aplodontia rufa
TAAAAAAAAAAACCTTCCCACAAAAGAAACACAAAGCCCATGTCTTCACTGGTGAGGAATATTTAATAATAATATATACTATAAATATTTAATAATACTGAAAACAGAAGAATGAACACACGCAATACATTTTATAAGGTATATACCAAAACTGACATTAGCATTAGAATAAAACAATATGCCTTATGATCTTATATAAAATTCCTCAGGAATATTGCTTAAAATCAAATCCAGCAATATATAAAAAATAGAGCAGAGTATGACCTATTTATGTAAGATCAATTTATTATTTTATTATTTTTTTAAGAGACGGGGACAGTGAGATAGAGATAAAGAGAGAATTGATTTTATTTAGTTTTTCATGTGGCTTTCATTGCTCCGGCACTTCATTGTGTACGTTGTGCTGGGGTTCAAACTTTGAGCATGCCAGGCAAGTGCAGTAACCACTGAGCCACCACTCCAGTCCCTTAATTCATTATTAATATAACGGACTACATTACTAGTATCTTAAAATTACAGGATTATCTCAATTGACACAGAAAAATAATTGTACAGAAATCAACACCCAATGATATTTTGATATTTAGTGGTGAAAAATAAACACTTTATCTCTGATACAGAAAACATCTCAAGAATGTCTTCTCTCTGTTCCAAGATCCAGAGACCCTAGACTAGGAAATTTAAAAAGATAATGAAATAAAAGGCACTATGACTACAAAGAAAAAAATCTGTGTTTATTATCAGAAAAGTTGACTACATACACAGAAAATTCAGAGGAACCTACATATCTCTAGAAGTACAATGAATTTGCAAAGGTGCAAGACACAATGTTACTGCACAAGAAAATCAACTGTATTTTCATATAAGAGCAACAGACCTTGGGGCTGGAGCGGTGGCTCAGTGGTTAGGGTGCTTGCCCCACATTCTTGAGTACACAGATTCAAATCCCAGCACCCATGTACACAATTAAGTGTTAGAGCAACGAGAGCCATGTGAAAAACTCAATAAAAATTGATTCTCTCTCTCTCTGACTATCCTTCTCTCTTAAAAAAAAAAAAAAAAAGTAACAGACCAACAAATAAAAAAGAATGTTTAAAGGGCTGTAGCAGTGGCTCAGCAGTTACAGCCTCTGAGCTATACTGGTTTGCACTCCAGCACCACATTAACAATAAAGTGTCAGAGCAACGGAGCAATGAAAGCCATTTGAAAAGCAAAATATAATTGATTCTTTCTTTCTGTTTCTCTCTTTAAAAAAAATTAACAGTTACTGTTAGCAGTAGCATCAAAAATATTAATTAGAAACATTTAATTTTTAAAGGAGTAATACATTTATGTTAGAAACTATGAAACACTGCAGAGGGAATTTTTTAAATCTAAATGAGTATAGAGATATGGCATATTCTAGGGAATGGCAGACATATTGTTAAAATGAGAATTCTATGCAAATTAAAATATATATTCAATTTCATCTCAATCAAAATTCCAGGAGACTTTTTTTATGAAATTAACAAGCTGACTCTAAAATTTATATGTAAATGCAGAGTACAGAATAACCAAAATGATCTTTTAAAAAAAGTACTTAGACTACCTCATTTCAAGACTTATTATAAATCTATAGTAATAAAGAGAATGTGGTATTTTCATGGGGATAGACAAATAAATGGAATGGAACAGAGACTCTAGAAATAGCCCCACACATGGATAGTTAAGTTTCAACAAGATGACAGTATAATTTGTTTTAAAAAAATTCTTTTCAACAAATGTTACTGCAACGGCTGTGGGGGGGAGAGAGAGAGAGAAAGATAGATTCACGCATGTACGCACACACACACAAATGAATATCAACTCTTTCCTTGTGCCATATACATGAATTCAAAATGGATTGGAGATATAAACAAAAAGGTAAGACTATAATCTTTCAAGGAGAAAGTATTTACAACGTTGGGGAAGAAAAATATTTCTAAGAATACAAAACACAGATCATTAAAGAAAAATGGTAAATTGGACTTGGTTAAAATAAAAAACGTGTGCTCTTTGGAAGACACAACTAAGAAAATGAAGAGGCAAATTAGAGGTTTGCAATATGGATATCAGACAAAGAACAGATCCAGAATATGTAAGAGAACTTATAAATCAACAATAAAGGAAAAAAACTTAAAATGGGCAAACACTTGAACAATATTTCACATATAAATTACTGGTATGTACATAAAGTGCTCAACATGCTCAACATTGTAATTTAAGGAAATGCTAACTTAAATGTTTAAAACTATAAAAATTGACAATAGTAAGTATTGGTAAGCAGAAGGGGAGTCTCAGCCTCCACAGGGCCTCCCTACACAGGTTTCTCCCCAATAAACCTGTGTTACTGTGAGTAGCAATCTTATTCCTTTATTTCCTTCTTTCCTTACATTTTGGTGCTGAAACCCGGGACAAGTGTTCCAAGATTAAAATTAAAATTCTCATGCTTTGTTGATGGGAGTGTAAAATGCTACAACCATTTTGGAAATTAATTTTTTATTTATTTTTTAATTGGTTCAGCATTGACTTACATAATGAAGGGATTTGCTGGTTCACCTTCATACAAGGATACATATTGACAGAGCTGCTTTAACCTGATCCCTGTCCAGGATCTACCCCCATCCCTGACTCCCCAGTCTCGTGGTTCCTCTGTGGTTTCCCCAAGTTATAGAAATCAGTGACTGTGTACATATAATTTACACATTGAAGTCAAATGTACTCTACAGCACTGAACACCCCCCCCATTTACCTTCCCTCCCTGTAAGGAAAGAAGCAAATGAAGGAAATAAAGGAAAATGAGAACAACTCACAGTAACATAGGTTTATTGGGGAGATGCCTGCATAGGGGAAGCCCAGTGAAGGCTGAGACTCCCCTTCTGCTTACAGCCTGGGGTAGATAAAGAGAGAGTGGGGAAGGAGGAGATTAGACCAGTGTGCTCGCACTCTCTCTCCCTCCCTCTCCCTCCCCCTCCCCCGCCTCTCTCTTTTCTTAGTAGTGCTTTGGCTATTCTGGGTTACTTATTGTTCCAAATGAATTTGAGAATTGGTTTTTCTATATCTGTGAAGAATGACATTGGTATCTTGATGGAGATTGCATTGAATTTTACAGAGCTTTTGGCAGAAAGACCATTTTAACTATACTGATTCTGCACAACCAAGAACATGGGATGTCTTTCCATCTTCTCAGGTCTTCTTCAATTTCTTTCTTCAGTGTTCAATAGTTTTCATTGTAGAGGTCTTTTACATACTTTGTTAGATTAATTCCCAAAGTATTTTTTTTTAGGGTTATTGTTAATCGGACAGATTTCCTTATTTCTCCTTCAGCAGAATTGTTGGAATATAGGAAAGCAATTGATTTATGGGAGTTGATCTTGTATCCTGCCACTTTGCTGAATTCATTTATAAGCTCTAAAAGTCTTCTGATGGAGGTGTTTTTTAGGTTTTCTAGGTATAGGATCATGTCATTGGCAAATAGAGACAATTTAACTTCCTTTTTTCCTATTCCAACTCCTTTGATTTCCTTCTATTGTCTGATAGCTCTGGCTAGGGTTTCCAGAACTATGTTGAATAAGAGTGGTGAGAGTGGACAGCCTTGTTTAGTGGGAATGCTTTCAATTTTTTCCCATTAAGTATCATGTTGGCTATGAGGTGAGTCTCCTATAAGCAGCATATTGTTGGATTTTGTTTTTTGATCCAGTCTGCTAATATGTGTCTTTTAGTTGGGGCATTGAGTCCATTCACATTCAGTGTTAGAATTGATATGTGATTTTGGATCTCTGGCATTGTGACCTTTGCTGTATTTTGTGTAGTCTTGGATAACTTTTAGTGAGCTATGCTTTTATTCACTTTCCTCTGATTGTGGGCTTTGGGAGTTGTTTGCCAAACAACTGTTTGTAGTTTATCTCTAAGTATAGTCTGAAGAGCTGTTTTTGTGTTCATGTATGTTGCTAATTTGTTCTGATAGTGGAAAGTTTTTATTTCCACATCAAATTTGAAGTTGAGTTTTACTGAGTATAGTATTTTTTGCTGACAATTATTTACTTTAAATGTTTGAAAATTTTCCTCACCTTTATGATTTGGTTTGAGAAATTCACTGTGATCCTTATTGGTTTACCTCTGAATGTGACTTGGTGTTTTTCTCTTACTGCTTTTAATATTCTTTCCTTGCTTGCTCTGTTGCTCATTTTGAGTATGATGTGTATCAGTGAGTTTCTCGTTTGGTTAGATCTATTTGGGGTCCTATAGGCCTATTGAATGTGAATTCCTGGATCAATTCTGATATGGGAGAAATTTTTTTATTATCACCTTGAGAAGGTTCTTTTTGCCATTTGTTTGATGTTCAACATTTTCCCCTATCCAAATTACTCTAGGTTATTTCTTCTGATTTCATCCCATACTTCTTTGAAATTCTGATCATGATCAGTATTTTTTCTTATCTATCACAATTACTCAGTCTGTCTTCCTTGTCCAATGTTCTTTCTTTGAGAGTTAAAGTTCTATTTTCTGAGTTTACTCTGATATTAATATCTTCCATTGAGCTTTTAATTTGGATTATTGTATTTTTCAGTTCTAAGAGCTCTGCTACGTCTTTTTTCAGTGACCCTAATTCTTTATTAAAATGGTGTTTAAGCTCCTATAATTGCTTTCTTATTTCCTTCCTTAAAACTTCTTTTAATTCTTTGATCACTTTAAAAATCAGATTGCTGTTATTATTTTCTAAATTTTCATCCAGGTCCCTATCCATGTAATCCTTGACTGGGCAGTTGTGGGTTTGAGGAGAAGAACTGTTTCCGTTTTTCCTCATTTTCAGTGTCAGGAAGTGGGACCTGAAATCTCTCATTAGTTAATGCACTTAGGGACTTTGTTGATGGTTGTGGGATTTTTGTCTCTTTCCTTTTTTGGGCTGGAGTACAATTTCGATAGTACAGTTCAACAGTAGGTTCCCCAACCTGTGATTTATTATTGACCTTTATGATTTCTAATGCCTCACTAGATATGGGAAAAGAGTCAATATGTATAGCCAATTCAAACAACCAACAGTGTTGAACTGGTTACTTTGTTCCCTCTATAACTGTTACAGTGTTAATTACCACCTATGAGAAAAGTAAATGGATTAGCAGCTATCTTCCATGAGAACCATCAGACTATACCTGGTTTAAAAGAAAACAACTATCATCAAGCTTAGCATTCACTTCAGCATTCCAGGACCACCCCTAGCTAAGGAAAAATAGTCTTTGGGAGCAAAGGAAATGTGGCCTCTGACCCAAGCTCACGGCTCTTGGAGCTGCTGCCTGGACCACTCGCCTTCTCAAGATAGCGATCACCCTGCTCTCCACTGCCAATTTGGAGGAAGTCTAAGTTGTGTGCACTAATGCAATCCCTGGGTTCAGCAGAGGAGTGGGAGCCCTTCTGATACCAGAGATCTCTGTGACAATTTGTCCTTCTTGTATTTGTGTGTGTGTTCTTCCCTCCCTCTGTGCTGATCCAGCAGCACAACCACTGGGTGGGGGTCCTTGCAGCCAGAGCTGCTAGGTCCCTGTTTGGTTTTTCTTCCTTGTTTAACATATCCAACCCTCTGCATCTCTAGTTTTCCTTGTCTGTCTACTAATGAGTTTTGGCAAAATTTTGCTGAGCACCTACCTCACAAAAGGTACTTCTTCATGGAGAGATTCTACATGCAGCCCTTTTTCCAGCTGCCATCTTCTGCAAGACTCCTGTGAAGTATTTTAACACAATTTCTTATGAAATCAACTTTACACTTAGTGCATAATCTAGCAATTCCCTTTTTATATAGTCCATATTCAAGAGAAATGAAAACATGCTCACAAAATGATGAATGCTCATATCGCTTTATTTGCAATTGTCCCAAACTGGAAATGACCCAAATATTCATCACCAAAAAAATAAATAAATTATGGCATATTCATAAATATAGGATACTATTCAGCAATAAAAAATAAACTACTGAATCAAAGACTTACAGGATGAACCCTATGACAGAAAGACAAATAGTATGACTCAGCCATCCACACCTAGGTGTAGATACAAAAGTAAATACTTTAGTGTTTATAGATGCACCAAACTACTATATAGGGGTGTTCATAGCAACATTATCATAAAATCCAAGACCCAGAATGAATCCAAACAAGCAACAAAGAATATAATGAACTAATAGTAGTATATTCACTTACTGAAAATAAATCAAATGAATAATCCAATTTATAATAACTATAAAAATAATTTTAAATAAATTTAAACAAGGAGATAAAATACCTATACCCTGAAAATTATAAAACATTGACAGAAGGAAAAAACAAATGGAAATATATCCCAAGTTTATGGATTAGAAGAACTAATATTGTTAAAATGCCCATGTTATCCAAAGCAATCTAGAGATTCAATGCAGTCCCCATCAAATTTCAATAACATTTTCATAGAAATAGAAAATCCTAAAATTCATATGGAACCACAAAAATCGCAAACATCCAAGGCAATCATGATCGAAAACAACAAAAATGGAAATATCTCATACCTGATTTTAAACTTCATAGAACTATATTAATTAAAACAGCATGGTACTATAAAAATAAACACATTGACCAATGGAGCAGAATAGAGAGCACAGAAATAAACTCACTTGTGTATGGCCCATTGATTTTTTGACAAAAGTGCTAACGAACAATGAGAAGAAGACAGTCTCTTCAAAAAATGGTACTAGGAAAATTAATCCACATGCAAAAGAGAGAAACTGAACACTTATCATACAATATATATATATATATAAATCAATTAAAAGTATAATAAATACTTAAATGTAACACTTGAAACTATAAAACTACTAGACAAAAACATAAGGGAAAATCTGTATGATATTGTTCTAACAATGATATTTCAGATTTGATCCCAAAAGCACAAGCAACATGTAAAAATAGACAAATGGGATTATATCAAATTAAAAAGCTTCTGCACAGGGCTGGAGCAGTGGCTCAGTAGTTTTGGCACTTGCCTGGCAAGCACGAGGACCTGGGTTCAAACCCCAGCACCACGTACACAACTAAATGTTGGAGTAACTAAGGCCATGTGAAAAACTAAATAAAGTTGTTTCTCCCTTTCTGTGTCTCTCTCTTTCACTGTCCCTCTCTCTTTAAAAAAAAACAAAAAAAGCTTCTGTACAGCAAAGGAGACAACACTGTTGAGAGACAAACTAGGAGAAAATATTTGCAAGCCATATATCCAGTAAGTGGCTAATATCCAAAATACGCAAGGAATGCAAACAACTCAAGATAAATAAATAAACCAAATAACCCAATTTTTAAAATGGGAAGGAGATTAAACAGATATTCCTCAAAAGAAGACATACCAAATGGTCAACATATAAACAAAAAATATGCCCAACAGCACTAATCACCTAGAAAAACATAAGTTAAAACCACAATGAGATATAATCTAACACCAGTCAGAGTAGCTGTTATCAAAAAAGATGAAGCATGACAAGGAGTGAGAACTTGGAGAAAGGGGAACCCTATACACTGACGGCTATAATATAAATCAGTACAACTGTTGTGGCTTGGATGAAAAGCATCCCCCAAAAGCTCATGTGAGATAATCCAGGAAGGCCAAGATGAAATGACTGAGTTATGAGAGCCTTAATTCAATCAGTGAGTTAATTCCCTGATAAGGATTAACTGATAACTGTTGGCAGGTAGAGGGTGGTAAGAGCAGGTGGGTCATTGGGGACATGCCTTTGAGATATATATTTTGTATTTGGTGTGGAGTTTTTCTGCTTCCTGGAGCCTTGGCTTGACCTGCTTCCCTTTACCACATTCTTCCACCATGATGTTCAGCCTCAACTTGAGCTCCAAGGAATGAAGCCATCTTTCTAAGGATTAAAACCTCTCAAACCATGAGCCCCTAAATAAACTTTTTGTCCTAAAATTGTTGTTGTTAGATACTTGGGTCGCAGTAACAAAGCTGACTAAAACAACAGCCATTATGGAAACAGCATGGAAGGTCCTCAAAACCCAAAAACAGGACAACCATATGATCCAGCAATCCCACTTCTGGGTATTTACCAAAAAAAATTTTAAGTCAGTGCATCAAAGAGACTTCTGCACTCCCATGTCTATTATAGCACTATTCCAAGTTATGGAATCAACTTAAGTCAGTGTCTATCAACAGACGAAGAGTAAAGAAAATGAGGTACACATACGCAATATGAAATGTTATCCAGGCTTTTAAAAGAAGGAAATTCAGTCATTTATGGATGAATTGGAGCATATTATCTTAAGGGAAGAAAGTCAGTCACAGAAAGACAAATACTGTATATTTATATTCATATGTTAATTTTAAACCAAACTCTTGGAAGCAGAGAACAGAATGGTGGTTACAGAGGCTGAAGGTTAATGGGGATGTGAAGATGAATATCAATGAGGGTAAATTTTACATACTCTTACCACAGAAAATAAGTATTTGAGGTGTGAATATATTAATTAGCTCCATTAAATTATTACATATCATGTACATTAATTGTAATATCATTTTTGCCAAAAAAATATGTACAATTATAAATTGTCAACTTACAATAAATTTTTTTATTTTTTTCACTTTAAAAAGTATAAACATAAACATGATTCTCATAGCACAGTGTTGATGGAATGAAGCCTCTGTATGAGTCTATTTATATAAAGTTCAAAAACAGACAAAATTAACATGTGCCCATAGAAGTTGCACTAGAAGTTCTGACGGAGAAGATTCCAGGGTGCAATGAGTGTCCTCTACACTGATCTGGGACATGATTCCATGATGGTTCTTTTTTTAAGTCAATTATCTGTACACAGATATTTACTCTTTATTATATGTATGATATAGTTCAACAACAAAAAAGCAAAATGCAAAAAAATGATAGTTTTACATTACTGTTTTAGTCCTATGTGAAGCGTTATAAGGAATATTAGATGAGACAGATGTCCTAATTCTCTATAGACAGAGTATAGCTAAAAAGCCAAGGATAACATTCACACATTAATTAAATTAAAAGTAATACTAGATTCCTTGTAGGGTTGCCTGAATAAGCTACCACAAATTTGATGGCTTAAAACAATAGAAATTTTTTCTCCCACAGTTCTGGAAGCCAAATGTCCAAAATAAAGGTATCAGACAAGCCAGACTCCTGCAAAAGTCTCTAGGGAGGATCCTTCCTTGCCTACTCCAGGATGTCACCTTGGCTTGTGGGAGCTTCCCTCTAACCCCTGCCTCTGTCCTCACATCTCTCATCTCTTCACATCTCTGTCTTTATCTCTCTCTGTGTTACTGTCTCTTCTTACAAGGACACCAATCATTGGATTTCGAACCATGCTAACGCCACAAGACCTCATCTTAACAACTTATATCTGCTGAGACTCTAGTTACAAATAAGATCACATCTGAGGTTTCAGATAGACATGAATCTGAGAGGGACATTACTTGCTATAGTTTGAATCTGGACTGTCCCCAAAAGGCCCCTATGCTAAAGGTTTGGTCACCAGCCTATGGCATTGTTGAGAAGTGGTAGAACCTTTAGAAGGTGGGACTTAGTGAAGGGAAGTTAGGTCATTGGGGGGGCATGTCCTTGAAAGGAATATTGACACCTTGGCCCCTTCCTTTCAGTCTTCCTCTGTTTCTTGGCTACCATGAGATGAACCAATGTCATATGCTCTTGCTATATGTACTGTGTTGGTACAGGTCCAAAGCAACAAAGTCAGTAACCATGGACTGAAATTTCTGAAACCCTGAGCCAAAATAAACCTTTTCTCCTTTTAAGATGATTTTTCTCAGGTATCTGTTACAGTAATGGAAAGCTGACTAGCATATTCTTCAACCTACTACACAAAGCCATTTTAAATTTAAATTAGGTGCTAAATTGTTTGATGATAGGCATTCAGATTAAGATGTGATCACTGCAATCTTAAAAAGTTAGATCATCAAGAGAGAACCTACAGAATGGGAGAAAATTTTTGCCTGCTATACCTCGGACAGAGGGCTAATATCCAGAATATACAGGGAACTAAAGAAACTAAAACCCAATCTCGCAAATAATCCAATCGATAAATGGGCTAAAGAACTCAAAAGGAACTTCTCTCCAGTGGAAGTCCAGAAAGCCCACAAATATATGAGAAAATGCTCTACATCATTAGCTATAAGGGAAATGCAAATTAAAACTTCAATGAGATACCACCTCACTCCTGTTAGAGTGGCAAAAATGAAGAATACAAATAACAACAGATGCTGGAGGGGCTGTGGGAAAAGAGGAACACTATTACACTGCTGGTGGGACTGCAAACTGGTTCAGCCACTGTGGAAAACTGTATGGAGAATCCTCAAAAAATTAAGGATGGAACTACCTTATGACCCAGCTATCCCACTCCTGGGAATTTACCCAAAAGACTTAGAATCAGCGTATTATAGCAATGTGGCTTCATCAATGTTTATAGCAGCTCAATTTACTATAGCTAGACTATGGAACCAATCCAGATGCCCCTCACTCGACGAGTGGATACAAAAACTTTGGTACATATATACTATGGAATACTACTTGGCCATTAGAGAGGATGATATTATGGCTTTTGAAATCAAATGGATGGAGATGGATAGAATTATGCTTAGTGAAGTTTCCCAAGCTCAGAGACTCAAGGGCCGAATGGTTTCTCTCATCTGTTGATGCTAGAATTTATGGGGAAGCAGTATGGCAGATGGCTAACCTAACAAAACTTCAAATTGAATGATTTTCAGAGTAATAGGGGGATGGCTCTCTAGGATACTTGGAGGTGTAGGGAGGTGAATGGGGAGGGGGGAGGATATATGAAGAACTCATAGGAGTCTGGAGATTGGGAAGATGGGGGAACCATTCCAGAAGCCGATGTCATTCCTCCACGAGCTACCCATTTAACGCATGAGTTCTTATGGGGGAAACTGCAACAGGTAAAACCCAAGGTGGTCATTCATGTTTTGGCATTACCACTGGATAACAAAGTTTATATACATTGATTGCTACTGCTTTGATAATGTTTCCCCTTCAACTGTGTGTCTATATACTTCTAATAAAAATAATAATAATTTAAAAAGTTAGATCATCACAGAAGAGTCTGTCTTGAATTCCCTCCCTACGGAAACTGAACAAGATTCAGGTGACCGAAGCACAGCATAACTTGACAATGAGGGCTCTGGGGGAAGTGGCTCAGAGGTGGAGCTGACTGACAGGGAGAGCTCTGGATGAGAAGTGGGAGAAAATAAGATTGAATAAATAGAGTGAGCCAAGTTATGAGAGTCCTTGAAAGCCTGGCAGATGAATTTAGACTTGACCCAATAGGAAATAGGAAATGACTGTAAATTCTCAAGCAAAGAAGTGACATGGTGAAAGCAGTGTTTCAGGAAGATTATGTTGGTGACAGTATGCTGGATGGATGGGAGTTAAAAGGGACTGAAGGCTGATGTATTTTGTCTTTGCTGTTCTAGATGAATGTAGGGTAGCATGAGATATGTGGTTTAATTTTTAAAAAAGAAAAGCACAACTAATATGACTCTCCTAAATCTTAATCAGATTTCTGAACTCTTTCTGAAATGAAGAGTAGCTCAAAGCATCTGAAAATGCTAATTGTTTCTCAGCTTGAAATTCCCAATGGAGCAGAAGGCAAGAGTATACCATAGTTCCTTGTTACCAAAAGTGCAGAATTGGTGTCACTCGGGGACCCATTAGAAATGCAGAACCTCAGGTCCATCCCAGACCAATTAAATCAAAATCTGCCTGTCTAGATTCCCAAGAGATCAATGTGTTTTGAAACTTTGTATTAAAGTTTGAGAACCACCATGGTACATTTCTATTGAATTTCTGCTGTTTGTGAGAAATGTAGATATGTAACTGTTGATACTGTTATGCTAACTTGAAAAACCAATTGTGAACCCCTTATTTCATACGATGAGGCTGTCACATTGAGATACTTTCCAGTACCAGAGTTGGGTTACTTGCTCACCCACTTACCAGTCTAGTCTCATGGGGAATAACTGTTACACAGTTGAAATGGAGACATCTGGTTGCCTTATGAAATGTGTCACTTAGTACATGCAATTGAAATTGAGACATCTGCTTGTGTCCCCACCATCCTGTGGACTCAAACTCTAAAGTGACACTTTTCTTTTCCTTTCTTTTTTTCTTTTTTCATTTGAACTATATCTCCATGCTGCAGGGCTTCTTATCCTTGCTACCAAATTGGTGCAGATGACAAAAATCAGCAGACAATCCATTTATCCTGAGCCACTGCAGGACCACTAGCTTTGGGAACATGGCTTCAACCCAGCTGAGTGACTTTTTTCTCAGGCACCTCATTCTCCAATTACAAGTGTCCTGGGTTCCCCCAAGATATGAGTAGAGTGAAAAATACTTGATGATTTTTCCCACCACATCCAGGTGGCTAGGAAGAAATGAATATTCAAAGCCACATTGGAGCAGCATTTCTCAAACTTTAATATACTTCCTGGAGATCTACTGGAACACAGAATCTGAATCAGTAAGTCTAGAGTGAGGGTTGAAATCCTGCTTTCTAACAGGCTGGCAGGTTGCTGGCCTTGTTATGCTGAAAACCACACAATGAGCAGCAAGTCCTATTGCTTGGCAAGGTCACATCAGGCAAGTAGAGAAAGCAATAGCAGAGTAGAATCATGGCAGGAATATCTCCATGGATAGGAAGAAATAAAGTCAAAAACAAAAGGAGAGGCGAATAGACCTTAAATGGAAGAATGGAAAGGAGAATTTGTAAAAGGAACCTGGTTTTTTCTTTAAAAAAAAAAAAAAGGAAAGAAAAGTTGATAAAGATGAAAATGTAGATGGGGTTTTACAAATATTAGAAGTAGGTTAGTCTAGGAACCCAGAATTTGGTTAGCAATACTTCTACTAGAGACATCCATGGATAGCAACACTTGGTGAGGATTTCCAAATCCCTGGGCCAGCAGAATGATAGGGGAAAAAAATATCAATTCTGGCAGGCAAGATATTTCTCACTGATCCTGGACATCTGCTCACTAAATCTTTCAGAAGGGCAGATTAGAGACGGTGAATAGAAAGCCCCTCCAGCAGAGGCGACAATAGTGATTTTTAAATGAGTATGGAAGCCAGCCAATCTCTTGCCATGAGATATGCAAAAATACATTACAAATTCAGCCTTACAATAGAAACAAAAGATAAAAGTTTACCAGACCATATTTGTTAATGTCCTGAAGGGTTACAATGATAAGGAAAACAATAAAATGAAGACATTTATCCACCCAACCAAAATACATCATGACTCAACTAGATCAAGCAACCATTAGTGAAATAACTTCCATAGGACAATAAGGAACCCATGACACAAGCTTAACATGGGAAAAACGTGCTGAATGTCTTAAAGATGTAGCTCATGCACAACAACATTCTAAACTGGATATTTAGCAATCAGCAGAAGTTACACACTTTTCTTGCATCACAGTAAACAAATAGCTATAAGTACTTAACTTATAATTTTCTTGGAGGTTCATAATACACCATCAGAACTGAGCCTACGTTTCACTCACAACTTGTCTTTCTGAAATAATATAAAAAACAAAAGGACAAGACAACAAAACATCAAAAATCCATCAACTCAGAGAATTTCCCAATGCTACCATTCATCCACCTCATGCTGTCACTAACAGGGGAAGTATGTGAAGGAATCTAATTAGCAGCCCAATGTAAGCTGTCAGTGAAATTCCATTTTCTAATGAGAACAAGCTTTATTAAAATTAAATGCTTTAATGAATTTACATACTTTCTTATATATTTTGGTATGTTCTTCCCTGATTCAGCTTTAAGCATAAAATAGGCCTCGACTTATTTTACTCTAATGAGCACAACACAACATGATCCTGTGCCTGTCTTCCTGATTCTGTCCCCACGCCACTCAATGATGATGAATAGTGCCTGCATCAGCTGATGGGGGATGCTGGGGACGCGGTGCTCCCTTCTCTCTCACCCCTCATCTATGGAGATGGGCCTTTAATAATGAAAAGAAACAATAAGGGGGGGTCAACCATAAACCCCACCTCTCTCTTTCCCATTTTGCACCCCAGCAGAGGTGGTGTGCAGGACTATCAGCACATTCTGATCACCCTCTCTGGTGACATGCCTATTATTTTAATTTTTTATTAAGAAATTTAGTTATTTTATAATCAAAACTGTATCCAAAGAATATGATATGTATATATTCTCAAATTAGATTTACCCCCTAGATCCCACCCTATTCTCCCACCCCTCCCCCTACCCTTTTGCCCCTTTCCCCCTCCTTCCTGATACATCTCTATGAATGCCCTAGGTTATGTGTTACTATGCCTTTGCTGGGTCTAAATATTAACATTTTGCATTTTTGTTCCATGGATCTAATACATGAGTTTGTCTACCTTACTCCCAAGCCTGGGTTTAGGTCCAGCCTCCACAAGTGAGGGAAACCATTCAGCCCTTGACTCTCTGGGTTTGGCTAACTTTACTCAGCATGATTTTTTTCCAAAGCCATCCATTTACCTTCAATAGATGCAATATCATTGTTTCTAATAACTAAGTAGAACTCCATTGTGTATGTATGTATGTGTGTACACACACACACACACACACACCAGAGCATTTGGATCCAGCGAGGGGCATCTGGGTTGGTTTCATAATTTAACTATTGTAAATTGAGCTGCTATGAACATGGATTTTGCTGTGTCATTGTAATGTGCTGATTCTAACTCCTCAGGGAAAATACCCAGAAAAGGGATAGCTGGGTCATATGGTGGATCCATCCCTAATTTTTTGAGGAGTCTCCACAGTGCTTTCCAGAGCAGCTGGACCAGTCTGCTATTCCACCAACAGTGTGCTAGTGTTCATATCTCCCCACAACCTCTCCAGCATTTGTTATTGTTTATATTCTTCATCTTTGCCAGTGTGACTGGAGTGAGATGAAATTGTAATGTAGTTTTAATTTGCATTTCCCTGATTGCCAGTGATTTCAACACTTTCTCATGCATTCATTGGCTTGCTCAATGTCCTCTGTTGAGAAGTTTCTATTTAGCTCTTTGGCCCATTTATTGATTGAGTTGTTAGTGTTTTTGAGGTTGAGATTTTTGAGGATTTTATAAATTCTGGATATGAGTCTCCTGTCAGAAGAATCACAAGCCATGATTCTCTCCCATTCTGTAGGAAGTCTTTTGACAATTTTGTTCATTTCTTTGGCTGTACAAAAGATTTTTAGCTTTATGACATCCCACTTACTGGTTTTTTACTTTACTACTTTCACTTTAGGGGACACATTCAGAAAGTCTTTGCCTACTCCCAAATGCTGGAGTGTTGATCCTAACTTATCTTCCAGCAGTTGCAAGGTAGCTGGTTTAATTCCTTGTTCCTTGATCCATTTTGATTTGATTTCCATGCAAGGTGAAAGATAAGGGTATAATTTCAACTTTCTGCAAGTGGCTGTCCAGTTTGTCCAGCACCATTTGTTAAATAGGCTGTCTCTCCTCCATGTTATATTTTGTCCCTCTTTGTCAAAGATCAGATGCTTAAAGATTTGTGAGTTTGTTTCAGGGTCTTCTGTTTTATTCCATTGGTCTTCATTCATATCTTGATCCCAGTGCCATGCTCTTTTTGATACTATAGCTCTATAGTATAGTTTTAGATCTGTATAACAAAACCACCTGTTTCATCTTTCTTTCTTAGTAATGCTTTGACTATTCTGGTTTTCTTATTGTTCCAGATGAATTTGAGAATTGCTTTTTCTATATCTGTAAAGAATGACATTGGTATCTTGATGGGGCTTGCATTGAATCTATATAGAGCAAAATGGCCATTTTTATTATATTGATTCTGCCTAACCAAGAGCATGGAATATCTTTCTATCTTCTCAGGTCATCTTGGATTTCATTCTTCAGTGCCTGATAATTTTCATTGTAGAGGTCTTTGACTTCCCTTGCTAGATTAATTCCCAAGTATTTTATTCTTCTCAAGGGTATTGTGAATGGGACTGATTTCCTGATTTCTTCTTCTGCCCTATTATTGTTAGTGTATGGGAAAGCTATTGATTTATGGATATTGATCTTGTAGCCTGCCACTTTGCCAAATCTGTTTATAAGTTCAAGCAGTTTTCTAGTGGAGTTTTTTGGATCTTCCAGATACAGGATCATATCATCAGCAAAAAGGGAGAGTTTGACTTCCTCTCTTCCTATTTTTATACTTTTGATTTCCTTCTCTTGCCTTACTGCTCCAACTAGGGTCTCGAGAACTATATTGAATAAAAATGGTGAGAGTGGACAGCCTTGCCTCGTACCCAAGTTTAGTGGAAATGCCTTCAGCTTTTCTCCGTTTAGTATTATACTAGCCAAGAGTTTGGCATGTACGGCCTTTACATAGTTTAAATAGGTTCCTTTGATCCATATCTTCTCTAGAGTTTTGAGTATAAAAGGGTGCTGAATTTTATCAAAGGCCTTTTCTGCATCAATTGAGATGATCATATGGTTTTTGCCCTTGATTCTGTTTAAATGGTGAATTGTGTTAATTGTTTTGCGTATGTTGGACCAGCCCTACTTACCTGGGATGAAGCCCACTTAATCATGATGAATTATTTTCCTGATATACTTTTGAATACAGTTTGCTAGAACTTTATTAAGGATTTTGGCATCCAGGTTCATTAGGATATTGGTCTGTAGTGTTCTCTTTTTGATGGGTCCTTGTTGTGTTTTTGTATCAGAGTTATGGTTGCTTCCTAAAAAGTGTTTGGGAGAGTTCCCTCCTTTTCAATTTCTTGGAATACGTTAATAAGGAGAGGTGTTAGCTCCTCCTCAAAAGTGTGGTAAAATTCAGCAGGGAAACCATTAGGACCTGGGCTTTCCTTCTTTAGTAGACTTTTAATTGATGTATGGATTTCAGTAGCTGTTATTGGGCTGTTTGGGAATTCAATATTGACCTATGTCAATTTAGGGATGTTGTATGTGTTTAGAAATTTGTCCATATCTTCCATGTTATCTAATTTATAGGAGTAAAGTTTTTGGAAATATGATCTTATAATTTGTTAGATTTCCATAGGGTCAATGGTGATCGCTCCCTTTTCATTGGTGATTTTATTGATTTGCTTCATTTCTCTCCTTCTTTTAGTGATATTAGCTAGGGGTCTATCTTATTTATTTTTTCAAAGTACCAGCTATTTGTTTCATCCATTCTTTTCAGTGTTTTTTTTGTTCTCAATTTCATTGATTTCAGCTCTGATCTTGATTATTTCCTGTCTTCTGCTGGCTTTGGGGTTAGATTGTTCTTCCTTTTGAAGGGCTTTGAGATGGAGCATAAGCTTATTTATTTGGGATCTCTGTTCATTTTTAATGTGGGCACTTAGTGCTATGCCTCTTAGGAATGCTTTCATAGTGTCCCAGAGGTTTTGATATGTTGTGTCTTCATTCTCATTCTCTTCTAAGAATTTTTTGATTTCTGCTCTCATGTCTTCTTGGATTCGGTCTTCATTTAATAAGATATTATTCAATCTCCATGAATATGTATGTTTTCTTTTATGATTTTTGCTGTCTATTGCTAGGGTCATGGCATCATGGTCTGATAGGATACACGGAATAGTATCTACTTTTATATATTTGCTGAGATCTCCTTTGTGAACCAAAATATGATCTATTTTGGAGAAGGATCCATGTGCTGCTGAGAAGTTATATTCCACTGATTTGGAGTGGAATATTCTATATATGTCTGTTAAGTTCATTTGATTTATGGAGTTGTTTAGGCTGAAGATTTCTTTATTGATTTTTTGTTTTGATGATCTGTCTATTGGTGACAGAGGAGTATTGAAGTCTCCCAGTATTATTGTGTTGAGGTCCACAAGTGGTTTTATGTCATGAAGTAATTTATTCACATAGTTGGGAGCACTGTTATTTGGAGAGTATATATTTATTATGGTTATTTCTTTCTTTACTCCTAAGTAATGGCCTTCTTTATCTCTTCTGATTAGTTTATGTTTGAAATCTACTTTGTCAGATATAAGTATTGTGACACCAGCTTGCTTCTTGGACCATATGCATGGTAGATTTTTTTCCATCCTTTCACACTTAGTGTGTGGATGTCATTGACTGTTAAGTGGGTCTCTTGTAAGCAGCATATTGTTGGATTTTATTTTTGATCCACTCTGCTAGTCTGTGTCTTTTGAGTGGTGCATTTAAACCATACACATTCAGTGTTATAATAGATGTGTGTATGTGGTTCATAATCATTGCATATTATCAGTAACTTCTGTGCTGTCTTGGATGGATATTCATAGATGTACTTTTATTGTGTTTCCTCTCTTTGTGGGTTTTGAGTATTGATTACTTGTTCTTCTGTCTGGAGTATATCTTTGAGAATTCTTTGAAGGCTGTTTTTTTTGTTTACAAATGCTGCCAGTTTGATCTTATCACGAGAAGTTCTTATTTCCCCATCAAATTTGAAGCTGAGTTTTGCCAGATATAGTATTCTTGGCTGCATGTTGTGTCATTCAGGCATTGAAAGATTTCTTTCCTTGTCATTCTTGCCTCCAAAGTCCAGGTTGAAAAGTCAGAGGCAATTCTTATTGGTTTGCCTCTGAATGTGATTTGGCTTTTCTCCCTTGCTGCTTTTAATATCCTTTCCTTGATATCCCTGTTATACATTTTTAATATGATGTGTCTTGGTGAGTTTCTCATTTGATTAGGCCTACTAGGTGTCCTATAAGCTTCCTGGATAAGCATGTCTGATTCTATTTTTATATGAGAAAAGTTTTCTTCACAATTTCCTTGAGGATGTTCCTCATACCATTCACATGTGTTTTAATTTCTTCTTGTATCCCAATTACTCTTATATTGTTTTCCTCATTTCGTCCCAGACATTTTTAAAATTCTGATTGTGTTCTTTTAGTTGTTTTTCTTTTTTGTCATCGGTGTGCTCAAGCTTGCTCATTCTGTCCTCATTGTCTGAAGTTCTTTCTTCAATAGCCAAGGTTCAATTTTCTACAGAAGTTAGTCTATTATTAAATTTTTCCATGGTCCCTCTCATGTCATGGACTGCAGATTTTAGCTCTGTTACTTTCTTTTTGAATATGTCTATTTCTTTGACAATAGAATTTCTCAACTCTTGAGTTTTCTCATTTATTCCCTTCATTAACTCTTTCAGTTAATTGTTCCTTTTCATTATTAGATCATTGATAATTTGTTCTAGACTTTCCTCCCAGTCCCTGGCCGTGGACTCCTTGCTAGGGGAGTTATAGGTTTGAGGTGAACCTCTTCTATTTTGATTCCTCATCTTTGAAGAGCTTCTTCTGGATTTTAAATTGGGGATCCCTGTGTGGAAGCAAGACAAGTCTCTCAGTTCTTCCTCCTTATACGTCAAGGGTTGGGTCAGATACCACCTCTCTGATGACCACTTCCTTCCAGAAAGCTATTTCTGCCTGGAGCCTTGTTCTGTTGCAGCTTTTGGGTTAAGTTTTCCAGGACTCGGACTTGGCACCTGGTGGGGTTGCTGGGCAGTCCACTACATTGTTGAAGCTAAGCAGAAGAGGTATATCACTAGGTACTAGGGTCCTAGATGTGTAGGGGGGCCAGAATGCACTGAGATCTGGGATCCTTGGTGGTAGGATGGGCCCAATATATCTGGACCCAGTAGGTGTGCATTACAGCTGGGTGGTTTCTGGGTGTGGGGTCGTTGGAGGTGCTTGGCTCACCTGGTGTGGTGGGGACCAGAGTCCTAGGCATGCACAGGTTTACGGGGGATGGGAGGGTGTCTTCTTCTCACTCTGTAAATTGAAGTGAGTTCTTGGCCTGAAATCTCTATCTGCTTGTTTTTCTTTAGGTCTTTGCTGTTGGATTGGGAGTTTTGTCCCATCCGTTACTTGGGTTGGTATACCCCAGTTCTTAATTCAGATGTAAAACTGATTAGGAGGCATGGCTCCCAAATCCAAATAACTATGTATAGTAAATTGTATGTAGCATGAAAAGCAGGAGGCACTCAAACATGACACTGTGGTAGAGGACTGCAGAGACAACCCAGGTCCTGCTCTCTAAGTTTAGATCCCACATCTGCCACTTAGCAGCCTTTACAAAAAGGCACATTGCTTTACCTCTTTGAGCTGTTATTTTCTCACCTGTAAAATAGAGATAACAATGCTAATTTTATCAGTGTTCAAGGATCAAATGAATGTATTTTAAAGCAGCTAACATACAGTCACTTGCTCTACAAAATTCTTAAAAGAAGCCCAGTACAAGAAACAAATGCTATGGATGGTTATAATTGGAGTCAACAATGGTTCACATGTCACTTAAACAGCCCCCCAAAAGAACTCATCTTCAACTAAACAGTTTCTCCTTTAATAGACAAAAATGCCCATAACTTTTCTCTGATTTTCAGAATTCCTTTGACACTGCCCTCAATTATTTAGGCCTTATAGCTAAGATCATTATCATTTTTCTTAGATCTTTTAACATTTTCTGTTCAAGAATTTATCAATCTTAGCATCTCAAAGAACACATTTGATGGATTAAATTCTTGATAACCACCAGAGGTTACTACATGAATTAAACTCTTCATGTAAAATGATGAGGATTTTTTTCTCTGTCATTTTCTGAAAGTAGGGCATCGCCATACCCTCACAGACGGTGACTCGCAGTTCTTCCACCTCCCTGCGAGCACAGAGACAGCACTGAACAGATTGCAAAGCCTGCTCAGGGGGGAGGAAAGCGGCAAGTCACAGCCTTGTGGCTTAAGGAAGGATTCAGACTCTTGTGCTGGAGGCCACGCTTGCCAGCAAAGCAGCAGACATGAGAATGCTTCAGCAACAGAAGCTTTGTGCAGGCCTCCAGGGTCCAACACGTGGCCTCCCTCAGGCCCACCTGCCCGTCACACACGTGTCTCACTGCAGTCCCTATCTGGTCATTCTGCACAACAACTTTGATAACTTCATGCTCAATGTTCTGGGCCTTCCTGCCATGGGCCATAGGACCTTATTCAGAACTATTTCTTCTAACCAAGGAGCTAATAGTATGTGTTTTCAACAATACAACCATCTGGGCATCTGAAACCATTCACCAAGTATTAGTGGGAAATATAGCAACATAACTGGGGATATTTAATAAATATTTCTTGAAGGAATGAAGGAGGCTCAGAAATTCCACACTAGCTTCCTATAGAAGAGAATGATGGAGAAGCTTCCTGCACTTCTCTGGGTCCTTCTCAGGTGTTCCTCTGTCAATACCACCAGTGACATGTGTAGCAGCCCTGGTGTCCTATCCTTGGGCTTCTACGCTTCTCTGTCTCCTCATTCCTCTTTAGCAGTCTCATCTATCAGCTCTGCTTCTAGTAACATACCATATCATTACCAATATTGTTCCAATATTATTGCAGATTTTATTTGTAGCTTCCAGCTCTTCCTTAGCAGACTTGAAAACCAAAGGTTCTATTGGCCATTTTTCCTTCAGACATTCTTGGGCACCTCAAAATCCACACATCCTACACTGAATTCATTATTTTATTGCTAACATGCTCCTCCACCTTGATATTCTTTTTCAGCTGGCAGCCTTACCATCCACTCTAATAACCATGGAAGATTTCCTCAACTTCACTAACTCTTCTCCCATTCCCGTGCACTCAGTTTCCAGGTTCCACTGATTTTACTTCCTAAGTATTATCTGGTATCTTCTCTTTCTTTCCTTCTGATCCTAATTCTGCCTGGAGCCCTCGTTGACTCTTCTTTGAAGTGCTCAATTAGCCTGACTAGTATAGTATCCCTAGTATCCCCGAACCCTTACTTCAATCTCTATAGAAAAGTTAGAGTGAATTATATAACTACAAACAAGGTCTGTCATGCGCTTTTTTGAGAGCCTTTGTTTCTCCAGTTAAATATACGCTCATACTGGAGGTTTATGTACAAGGCTACATACAACATACCTTCCTGGATTATCAGTTCTTTTCAAAGATGTGGCAGAGTAAATGTCATTTTTATATGAAATTAAGCACTATTATTATAGAGTGTAATGTAAAATTTGCATTAAGCTTAATTATACAGGTTGGCAACTACAGCCCACTGTCTTGGTAGCCCATATCTATGTAGAAACAAACATAACTTCAATCCTTCCACCTTCCATCTTCCTTCTCCCACAAAGTACCATTTACTATTTCTTGTCATTATCAAGAGATGTCTCCCATGTATTCCACAGCAGCCAGGAGTTTTTTATGTTTTATGTTCTTCTATATTCCTGGAAGTTGGAATAAGATCAAGTGCATTGTAGGCACTCAAATAATTATTGTGTAAACAAACGAATCCAAAACCAGTCTTCTAATCAAAATCACCACCAAGCTAAATGGCTACCTGCTCTGTCTTTGGCTCTGGTTTCCACTTCTTCACCTCTGCAGCCTGCACAGCCACTCAGAAAATCCTCCTGGCTATCACTTACCATCAAGGTTGGTAACTCTTGGCACTGTTGTCCATGCCAAAGGGCTGAACACAGAATGAAGCTGAATTCCATGAAGATCCAAAAAAATGGTTACCTAAGCTCTCAAACAGTTGTCTGTGCCAGGAATCCTAAATATCCTGGCGTTCCACCAATTCATGTCTATGTCTCTCCATAGGGGATTTAAAATCAATCCACAGGACCCTATTGACTCCACAACAAACTTCCTCTCTCCAAAACCAGTTATGAAATGAAGACACCCACACATGCCTAACTATGAGAACAAATACCCCAATGAAAACAGTAAAACAAATGTGCCCTATTACAAGATGAAAAATAAATTCCATGATATGAGCAGGTCCCCCTGCAATTTGGAGAATTTATCTGGAAAAGTCCTACTCAATCTCTAGATCTCAGCTTAAGTGTAACCTCTTTCAGGAAGTATCTGATCACTGATTTTTCTGTACTGCTCCCATTCAGAACTGCAAACTCTCTCAAGAGAAACTGCCTTCCTCTGTCTCCACGGGGGTGCAAATTCTAGGATGTGGGGCCTGAAACTAGCACAATTTCACAATCCTCTTTAAGCAAATACAAAGTTAGAATGCAAAACAAATATTATTTATAAAGAAAGAGCACTCAAACTAAAAATTTTAAAAAGCTAAAAAAAATCATCTATTAGAAAAAAACAGAAAAAAATAACACTGTGTTTAGCTAATTAACAGCCTGACACTTCTAGAATAACTTTCCTGCTTCTTTTCCTCTTGTCAGTTGCATGCTCTTTATTCCTTTTCATATGACAATGATTTTGCACTATCATTTTCTACAGAGGGAGGAGAAATGGATTTCAGTCTTTCCCCTGCCACACTTGATCAAAATTTGTTTTATTAATGAGAATTCAGCTTCATAAAATGTTAAATTATTCATAGACTCTCTATATTACTATAAAGAATTTCTAAAAAAATTCTATCTTATGTGATCCCGATCCAAAAACAAAAACAAAAACAAATAGTTGCTTATAATTGGGCATGAATGATCTTTCATTTAAACTAGACAGCAAAAAGGGA
Source organism: Aplodontia rufa (assembly GCA_004027875.1). NCBI lineage: Eukaryota > Metazoa > Chordata > Mammalia > Rodentia > Aplodontiidae > Aplodontia > Aplodontia rufa. Next base: position 23,544 of record PVKS010012309.1, read on the forward strand.
GACCAGTATAGCAGAAGAAGGGGACCAGAGGGAGGGAAGAGAGGAAGGAAAGGGGAGGTACTAGGAAATGAAATTGACCAAATTTTATACTGTTATAATATATGCATGTACAAATACATAATAACAAATCCCACAACTATGTGTAGATAATGCACCTATAAACATTTTTAATTAAAAATAAATAAATTAGACATCAATGAGAAACAAAGCTTTGGCTTATAATTTTACACAATGAATGATCAGGAGAATTTCCACAGATTAGCTTCTGGTTCCACACATTTCAAATCTTGTTTTATCTCCACTCACATTCTTTTTGCACTAGGACTAAGGAACATCTTCATAATATCTCACAACTCCAGCCCTGCATCTTCATATGACAATGTTGTCAGTTGACACAATGGGCAACAAAACCATTTCTAGCAGCCATTTCTACACTAAGATGATTAGCAATATCTTAAATATACATGAACATGACTTAAAAACACATAGATATATACCACTAAGTCCAAACAAAACATCCTCAATTTGACTTCCCCTTATCCAAATCCCAAAATGTCTCTCTTATGCTATTTAATGCAAGAGAAGTGAGATGTATAGGAAGTCAGGATAGAAAATGCAACTCTTACTTGAGTGTGGCTGAAATAGCTAGCAGTTGCAAATTTTACAAAAATACAAGATTATGTGAACACTTTGTCTGGGCTTTGGAACAGGCCAAACAAATGAGAGTACTAAAGTTTAAGCTGCATTAACCTCACAGAAAATCTATTTCTAATCACTGCTCTTACCAGACTTTATATTAATTAATTAATTATGATGGCCTGGAAATGATGGCTGATGAAGAGGGAAAAATCAAGCAGATCTTTCAGAAAGTGCAGAAACTGGTGGATCAGCTCTATTCATTTCAGTGCTGCTATTTTCAGACACTTAGTGCTAAGGATGCTGGAGAAAGCAATAAGTTGTGCAGAGGGGATAGAGAAGACCCTGGAGCAGATGGAGGAGATCATATTTTTTCCTGGGCTAACAGGGAAGGCGCTGATTGTGATTTGACTCCTGATTATAGCCATAAGGCTAAAGAGCTTCTGTAAAGGGCTGTGAAGCTGGAACCCAAACTGGTGGAAGGATGGTATCAGTTCACTGAGGTGCACTGTAAAAAAGGGATATTGCAGCTGCCCAAGCCTCTTAAAAACCCTCACCCATTGCATGGGCAAAATCTCTCTACAAAACCTGTCATTGATACTTCACCAACTACAGACTGACAATTAGGATGAACATCTTTCCATGGCATGCATAATGTCCAATAGGCTACACTGGCTGTAAAGATGTATGCCTGCAGTTCCTAGCGCATTCTGAGAAATGCTTATTGACCAAAACCCTAAGATATCAACAGCAAACCCTCTGTGCCTATGCCCAAGTAGACATGGCTGACGAGACAGCTTCTAGCAATTCTGACTTTATCTAAACAGAGAAGAACATTACAAAAATATGGAATGGATTATGTGGAGGCCCTAGAGGGCCTTTCTTGGGCAGCAGCACTGGACTTTGCCTGGTCAGAGCCTCAACAAAGACAGGAACAACTCCTGGAATTCCTGAATAGATTAAGCAACTCCCTTCAAAGCAAGGGAAAGGTGAAGACCAAAAAGATGAATAGTATGCTGGGATGTTTGCAGCCAGCCATTTTGATGATGGATGCTGTTCAGTCAACCTCTGGGCAGACAGTAATTCTGGAGCTCAAGCCACTGAGTGTGCAGCAGGCTAGGAGGAAGAGTGTGCTGTGGTCCTGAAGAAAGATGGTCTTAACAATCTCCTCAAAAAAGATAAAATATTTGGTCATCAATCTAACAAAGGATATTAAGAACCTCTATAATGAAAATTATCAAACATTAAAAAAAGAAATTGCAGAAGACTTGAGTAGATGGAAAAACATTCCATGTTCTTGGTTAGGCAGAATCAATATAATCAAAATGGCCATTCTACCCAAAGCTCTATACAGAGTCAATGCAATCCCCATCAAGATACCAATGACATTTTTCATGGATATAGAAAAATCAATTCTCAAATTCGTATGGAATAACAGAAGTCCCAGAATATCCAAAACATTACTCAGCAAGAAAGAGGAAGCAGGAGGTATAACAATTCCTGACCTGAAATTATACTACAGGTCTATACTAACAAAAACAGCATGGTATTGCTATCAGAACTGAATTGAAGACCAATGGAACAAAATAGAAGATTCTGAGACAAACCCCAATATTAACCATCTGATATTTGATAAAGGGGACAAAAGGATAGAGTGACAGAAGGACAGTCTGTTCAACAAATGGTGTTGCACAAACTGGACAGCCATATGTAGACAACTGAAATTGGATCCTTACCTCTCTCCCTGCACAAAAATTAAATCAAAATGGTTCAAAGATCTGGATATTAAACCAGCAACTTTATAATTGCTTGAAGAAAAAGTGGGATCAAAACTACACAATATAGGGGTTGGCTCCACCTCCCTTAACAAGACATGCATGGTGCAAGCTGTAAAGTCAAGAATAAATGAATGGGATGCAATTAAACTAAAAATCTTTTGCACAGCTAAAGATTTAGCCAACAGTGTCAAGAGAGATCCTACAGAATGGGAGAAAATCTTTGCCTGCTACACCTTGGACAGAGGGCTAATATTCAGAATATACAAAGAACTCAAAAAATTAAACACCAAAACCATAAATAATCCAATAAATAAATGGGCTATGGAACTAAAAAGAAATTTCTCAATGGAGGAAATACAAAAAGCCCATAAACATATGAGAAAATGCTCTACATCACTAGCAATCAGAAAATACAAATCAAAACTTCACTGAGATTCCACCTCACTCCTGTCAGAGTGGCAAAAATGAAGAATATGACCAATGACAGATGCTGGAGAGGCTGTGAGAAAAGAGGAACACTGTCACATTGCTTGTGGGACTGCAAACTGATACAGCCACTCTGGAAAGCAGTGTGGTGACTCCTCAAAAAATTAGGGCTGGAACCACCTTATGTCCCAGCTATCCCACTCCTGGGTATCCTCCCAAAAGAGCTAGTATCAGCATATTGTAGAGATACAGCTTCATTAATGTTTATAGCAGCTCAATTTACTATAGCTAAACTATGGAACCAACCCATATGTCCCTCACCTGACAATTGGATTCAAAAACTGTGGTACAGGGCTGGAGCGGTGGCTTGGGGGTCACAGCGCTTGCCCGGCATGTGCGAGTACACAGGTTCAAACCCCAACACCACGTACACAGCTAAGGGTTGGAGCAATGAATGCCATGTGAAAAACTTAATAAAAATTGATTCTGTCTCTCTCTCTCTCTCTCTCTGTGTCTTTCTCTCTAAAAAAAAAACTGTGGTACATATATACAATGGAATTCTACTCAGCTATTGGAGAAAATGATATTACGGCATTTGCAGCCAAATGGATGGAGATGGAAAAAAAATATGGTAAGTGAAATATCCCAAACTCAGAGACTCAAGGGCCAAATGTTCTCTCTCTCGTTCATGGAAGCTAAAATACAATGGGAAACAGTATGATAGATGGCTAAGCTAATAATAACCTCAACATGCATGAATTTTTACATGAGAAGGGGAAAACTTGCCTGTGATGGTGGGGGACAAAGGGAGAGTGTTAGGGAGCGGGGAAAGAGATAGGAAGGAGATCAAGGAGGCTGGAAGGAGGGAGTATGGGGGAATCAAGTCAGTGGGGAACCTTCTACTTCCATGAGAAATCCAATTAACATGGGGATTTAATAGGGGGAAACATGGAATCCTGGGGAACCCAATGGGGGAAACCATGGAATGGCATCAGCCTTGGCTTGTTCTGTCATTATACATTTGTTCTTGATCGTATGACAATGATTTCCTCCTAAATGTAAGCCTATCTTAAACGATTAAAGAATGAATTAAAACAAAAAGAAAGATGCTGTTTAGCCTTACAACAGAGGAACAGGTCCCCTCTCCATGGGGCATAGTAGACTCGGAGTCCCTGCGATGCAGCCACAGTATACAATGTGCTACAGAGCTGGGGAGAGCTCACGGGGACTCAGCACAAGGGAAAGGACTAGTCCTTTTGCTATATTAATGTGAAGTTGCCCCTCTTGCTAGTGGTGAATGGGGAGTTTCAGGGCTCCAACAGCCTTGCTGCTACAATAGAGGCATCACAGACATACTGTAAATGACCGTCCCTGTGTTCTATGCCAAAAAGGGAGTGGGGATGAGGAGAGAGCTCAGTGTACTCAGCAGCTGGACCAGCCACAGATAATGACCCAACCAAGATGGTGAAGGAGAGTTAAAGGAAGTCTTTCCCTTCCTCTGCCCTGTAAGATACTTTTTGTCCAGTCATCAGCCTCTCGGCAGGGCATACCTCTCCTTCTGCTTTCACTGCCGTCTATTTTAAACAAAGATCATGAATTTGTGGACATGTTGGGTTCTTGCCATCAGACAGAGTCCCCAGGGCTTCTGTTCTTGCATCCTTCCGAAGACTCATGAGTCTTTATCAGTTCAGTATGTACAGCTAAGGCAGGGGACTTAATTTTTAATGATTTCATTTTTTTAGAAATATTTATTTTTATGCCTAAAATCTAGGTCCTCCTCTTTCTCTGAGGTTAGAACAGAATTAAATTTTGGGGGGGAAAATTTGTCTGTCCTTTCTGAAATAAAAACTTCTTAAAAATAGGATTCTTTCCTAATCATCTTCACATTTTCAAAGTTAACATTATGTGTCATACAGTTGACACTTGATAAATATATGTTAACTGAGCAGAACAGAAACAGCAAGGAAACCAGAACATTTAACAGTGCCTTCTATGTCATTTTTAGGGCATGCAATTTTTTCTTGCTTTAGAAAGAGATGCATGCTGGTGTCAATCAGACATTTTGCACTGAGCAAAAGATGATTGACCAAGCACAAATTTGACAAGGAGAAAACAATGTGATTGCTGAAAAAAGTCACACGAATTTCAACAGGCAGTATTATGTACATCAGACCAAAGTACAGTAGAGTCCATCCACCTAGCAAAACAACAAAGACCAAAGCAAATAGATAATGGAGACAAAGTCCAAAGGTAGTAGAATCATAAAAAGAATCACATCACACTCACAAATGAAATACGGCAAATATTTTTGCATGCTTTGATTACACTGTCTTAGTCTGTTCAGAATGCTATAACCAAATTCCTTAGACTAGATGGCTAATAAACCACAGATATTTCTCATAGTTCTGGAGGCTGGGAAATCCAAGATAAAGGCACCATGAGATCGGGTGACTGGAGGGACTCCTCATAAACAGTCTTCACACAATACCTTCATTGGTGGAAGGAGCAATCAACTCCTTTGGGCTTTTTTTGAGATGGGGTCTCAAACTCCCAGGCTTGAGCCTCCCATCTCAGTCTCTAGAGTAGCTGGGACTTCAGATGTGCACCACCAGGCCCAGCTCTAGGCCCCTTCTCTGAGGGTACTAATCCCACTCATGTGGTCTTGATCTTCATCTTATTTCCTCCTCAAAAGTCCAACTTCTTATCATATAGGGGTTAGGATTTCAACATTAATTTGGGGAGGAGGGAGCACAAATATTCAAACCATAATACACATATTTTAGTCTACTTATTCAGCCAATATTTAGTGAATTCCTACTGTATACCAGGTGTTGTATGCTCAGACCTAGAGATTCCACCATGAGTTAAAACAGATATAGTCCCCAGATAAGAGAAGTATAGAGCATCATCAGGATACAGACATTGACTAAATTATCACACTACTAGAACAACTGCAAGATGAGATAAGTGCTAAGACAGAAAGAACCTAGTTCCATAATGAAAGCTCTTGATCTACTAGATGGCTAAAGATATCTTCCCTAAGAAATAAGACATAAGAGCTGAGGTTTAAAGGATGAAAAAGAATTAATTAGTTTAAGAGGATCAGCATCCAAAAAGAGCATTGAGACAGAGGAACAACATGTGCAAAACTGCCACGGTGAGGAGCTAGAAATCATACACTGCCCCTCTTGGTTCACTGTCTACCCTACCCTGCACCCCAAAAAAGCTAACCTCCCTATATTAACCATATCCTTTGCCTTCTAGCTTCTACTTATTATTAGCCCATTGTTTAGAGTAAATAATCTCCTCACTTTCTTTCCAATGGTTCTTGGGTTGACAATAGCTGTTATCTTCTTTCTATAAGGTTCACTTCCAAATTGGGTAGCTTGATCCTTTAGCTACAGCTCAGGATAGTTCAGGAACCTATAATCATTGCTTCTTCTTGTAGCTATAGAGACCTAGATTCTTTCTATTTTTTTTTCTTTTTTTTTTTTTTCAGGGCTGAGGACTGAACTCGGGGCCTTGCACATGCTAGGCAAGTGCTCTGCCACTGAGCTAAGTCCCCAACCCCAAGACCTAGATTCTTGATAATAGCTTTAAGATGTTTCATCTCTGTATTTGTGTTAGTCAGCTTTGCATCATTGGGTCCAATAAACCCTACAAGAACAACTTTGAAAAAGAAAATTTTATTTTGGCCCACAGTTTAAAGGTTTAGTCCATGGTTGGGTAAGTCATTGCTCTGAGCCCAAGGTGAGATGGAGCATCATGGCCACATGGCACAGTGGAGGGAAGCTGCTCATCTTGTGACGCCAAGGAAGCAGGGGAAGGGAAGGAGAAAGAGGCCACATAGAAGGCATGTCCCAGTGACCCACCTCCTCCAGCCATGTACCACCTGCCTACAGTTTCCAGCCTGTCAATCCATTCAAATTAGGATAAACTGATTAGGCCATATCTTTCACAATCCAATCATTTAACACAGAAGTTTTGGGGACACCTCATAGCCATAACACCATAACAATCTGTCTTGTTGGCTTCCCTTAACTCTTCTTATATCCTTGTGAATAATTCCTCTTACTCCCTGTTCAGTGACACGGTTTGAACATACCAGCTAGCTCCTGCTGAGAATGTGATGTAGTGTATATGAGAAACTTAGAGGAGATGATTGTGGTATGAAATAAGGAAAATGATGAAAGATGTGGCTGGAGATCTCCATAGGAACCAGATGATCAAGGGCCTTCTAAACCAATTAAGGAATTTTTACTCTTATCCTAAAAGCAGTGGACAGACATTGAAGAACTTTAAGCAGAAGGGATGTAATAAGGTTTGCTATTTTTGGTCAAAGCTAAATTAGAGTAGGTTGAGAGAAGTGAGAAAATGGAGATAACAAGAATTATCATCGCTTATAAGGTTGGTGTTGAAGGAAAGAAAAATTTAAGGCAGTAGCTAGAGAAAGGATGTAGCAACAATGAATAGTTCTATTAGAAGGTAAAAGGAATTGTGAACAGGAACGTTCCAGGTAGAGCATGCAGTAGAATGTGCATGAAAGAAATCAGAGGATGGTTAATGTGTGTGTGTGTGTGTGTGTGTGTATGTGTGTGTGTTAGAAGGCAGGAAAAAGCACAGATGATAGTACTGTCCATAAATAGAAAGAAGAGCCCCTGTTCCAATGTGACAGAAGGGAAGAGGATACATGCTAATGTAAGCCTGTATATTTGCATAATTGTTAGGTAGGAACAAGTTGAAGGTAGGGCTTTCCATCTGTTGGCTTCAACTTTATTTGTAAAATAGAAGAAAAGGTCATTCATCTCTTAGAATCAGAAAAAGTTGGGGTAAGGTGGGAAAAGAGCTGGAGTTTGATGGAAGTGGAGATGGTTTAAAATATTTGTCATTAGGAGTAAAAGTTCAGGGCTGGTATGGTGGCTCAGCGGTTATGGCGCTTGCCTGGCAAGTGCAAGAACGCAGGTTCAAACTCTAGCACCACGTACATAACAATGTGTCAGAGTAACAAAAGCCACATGAAAAACTAAATAAAATTGATTCTCTCTCTCTCTCTCACTGTCCCTCTCTTTCTTAAAAGCAAATGAATAAAAATGCATCTTGGATCAGAAGATTATGGTACGAGTGCCAAGGAATTTTGAAAACACTTTAGAGTTTCAATTTTGACATGAATGTTCCCCTCCTCTACTCTACTATATGACTGCTCAGTCCAAGAGATTTAAGTAGATCTAGCATAGACCATGATCCCATGCTGAGACATAGGTCTACATTTGAGTTGTTGGTCCCAAGGTGAATGTGACCCAAGCCAAGTCAGAGTCCAGCCATCATCACAAAGGCTGTATTTTCCCACTCACTGCTATCAAAAGCATTAAGGTAATGTCATCCCAGTGAGGTTGAAGGGGGAAATGTATATGTGTACATTGTTCATAGGACTGCAGACTACTACAACCATTCTAGAAAGCAGTACAGAAATTTCTCAAAAAATTAGGAATGGAACCACAATATTACTACTCCCTGGTATTTTCTCAAAAGATCTAAAATCAGCATAGTACAGTGACATAGCCATGTCAATGTTAATAGCAACATAATTCACAATAGTTAAATTATGGAAACAACCCAGATGCCTATCAACAGATGAATGGGTTAAGAAATTGTGATACACACACACACACACACACACACACACACACATATGTATATGTACATGTATTTATACACACATACATACAATGGAGTTCTACTCAGCTATAAAAAAGAATGAAATAATGTCATTTGCCAGTAAATCGATAGAAATGGGTAATATTATGCTAAGTGAAATTAGCCAAACTCTGAAACTCAAAGGTCAAATGTTTTCTCTCATATGCAGAAGTTCGAGTAAAATAAAGGAAAGGGGGAGGGAAGGATAAGATAACATAAAAAAAATCAAAACACAAATTAATAGGTGAGCCAAAGGAAGTAGAGTAAAGAGAAGGGAAGGGAATACTGGAGGGAAAAAAGGGGTATTCATGAACTGAAATCGATTTCCATGCATGTATGAGTTTGTCAGGATGAATCCAAGTACTATGTAAAACTATAGAGCTCTAATAATAACAAAAGACTGACAGATGTCATCTTGTCATCAAACTGGAGAAAAGCAGAACCCCAACGATAGCATTTGAATGCTTAAATCCAACCAAGCCAAAAACTTTACCACTCCTTCAGCTCTCTATTTACATAAGCCAATAAATTTCCATTATTGCTTAAGCTCACTTAAGTTAGATTTCTAACTTATACACTAAAAATTATACAGTACTCATAAACTTATAGTTCTACCAGCATTTCAGCTTGCTTTCTTCAGAAATGCTGCACTAGTTGAATATAGGCATGGAACGATGTAGGTGGCTTTGCAGGCTTATCTAGAGGAAGGGTTTTGCCAGGAAAGTGAACTAACAGGAAAAAGGTAGCAGAGAGTGAGCAAAAGCCTCATGACCAACTTTCTTTCATCTAATCTACATGCCAGACCTCACATGTCTGAGGTTAGGCTTTCAGTTACATGACACATGTTTCAAGGATAGGTTCCCATTGAGAAAAGTCAGTTCTATCCCACCCCTACCACCTCCACCTCCTACCCCTGGCCAGGCAAGGAAAACCCTGGCAATACTACACCCACAGCAGACAAGACTGCTGCCGCAGTGACATGCTATGACATTAAAGAACATGGAACCAAAAGAGGTGGAGATGATGAAAGAATGCAAAACACTCCTGAAACTCAAAAGAACTCAGGCTGTGTGTTTCCAGGTACACCAGAAGTGACCATCAGCAATTGTTGAAATCATGACAAAGTGTGAAGCCTTTCCAACTGCATTTCCTTATTAGGGACACCGCATAAGCAAATGTCAGAGGTTCATGAATCATCTACGCTCATGCCTGCCAGGAAACTTCTAATAATTTATACATTCCATCTGGATGCAACTTAAAAGACTAATTACCAGTGATACGAACTAATAGCAGTGATTAATGGACGAGAGGCTTAACAATGAGTTCAACAGGAATCCTGAACTCAGTGTGACTACAAACAGACAAAAAGTTTTCCTTTGACAGGAGGTATTTAGGACCTCCAATATGATATGAATGAAAGAGAGTCTCTCTTTTGAGTAAATTATTTAAACTTCACTCCAAGATCAATAATTTAATTTAAAATGTCACTTGTGTCTTTGCATTATCACATCTACCTTTTCAATAACCAAGAACATAAAGAAGTTTTTGAAAGAAGGAAAGGCCATCTGGCCCACCCTAGTTACCATTTATGGTTAATTATTATTAATATTAATAATTTTACATAAAAGCACACAAACCTTGAGGCTTCTGAATCCTTCAGCAGACATTATAGATAGGCTAAGTCTTGCCAAGCCACAAAGCTGAGGAAGTAATTAGCTAGTAAATCCCACTGAAATAAGTATTTAATCAAAATAAAAGTTGAGCTCCTGTACAGTAAGTAATGACCTTTTCCTGAAAGACCATATATTTCCTAGTCCTATTTTCATACCAGATCCAATTCTCATTGCCCTTTGAAGTCAAAGTCACCTTTGCACACAGGAGATACAGATGGAAACTTGGAAGCAAGTGAAAAATAGAGTTCCAGTTTTATCCTAGCTACTTTATGAAGCATCACACACCCTTAAAAATACATAGGGTCACTATGAAGTCATATGCTTTTGTAAAGGACTTTCTTCACAGTGAGGCTTTGCCTTGTAATATCTGTTTTGATTTACTTTCAAAATATTTTTGTAGAGTGGATAGCAGATATTTTATTCCATCTTACACAGAAGATGAGAGAATTTTGATAAAATGATATGATTGGCAATCAGAGACTTTATCATTTTACCTCTTTATCCAAACCACTGTCAAGTGTTCTCAGACTTTTTGGTCTGATATATGCTCTCTCTTTTTAATGCACAATATCCATGCTTTTATATCTTTCATTTCACTAATAATATATAAAAATTCCAGAATTCGCCCCATTTATTAAGTCCTTGTAAGACAATTTAGAGCACAGAATGAGGGCTAAGCTTTTTCTTCACGTATAGCATGAAATAAGACCTTCAGAGGTGACACACGAAAACAACAGTGACATCAAAGATGCTTTATAAATAATTATCACACACACACAACTTTCTCTTTTCCCCTCTTTCTTTGACTTGCTTTTCCCCTATGTCCTCTCTCCAGTTTGGCTGTTTTTAACTCTCTTATTGCAAAAGTACTGACACTCTAAGGAATTATTCCACAATTATTACCTATTTTCCTCTTTTAAGTTCCCAAATAGTCTTTCTTGAGACTAAAATCTTCCTCATTATTGACAAACTTCGTCTGTATGTAAATCATCTCCAAATGCAAGTTTCCCTATTCTCAAAAAACCTTGGTGCTGTGCCACCACTGTCACCCCCCTGCCTTTCTGCTGCACCCCAGGTGGAGCCTGGTGGCTTCTCCCCACCTGTCTAATTTACAACACTTCGTGCCCTCTCAACTTGCTCTTCTCTTAACTCAATAACCCTTACACTTGCAGTCTCAGGGAAATTCATCTCACCTAAGTATATTTTATATCCTTTGGACAGAAATGCTTCCCCAGCCCATGCCCTTCTGGCCTTGCCTACTTTCAGGCTGTTTAAAATGGAAAAGGAAGAGGGGGAGGACGGCTGGCTTGGATGGAGGCAGCATCTAAGCCCAGTTCTGATTACAAGTGTCAAGTTCTTTCTGAAATATATCTGAGGAGTGAGAGAACAAGCAGATTTATAGGGCACATACTTCACTGGTTTTTATTTTGGTGGTGCGTGTAGATGAGAAAAGATTAAAAGCCCAAACAAATGTCTAAATCATTGCGCACACTCCTGCAGTACATTTCCCAGCCATTGGCACCATGGACAGCGCCTTACAAGGGAAAATAGTCCCCTGGCTTGTTCCTCTCAGGAAATGTAACAGGGGGGAAATCCCGAAGAATCAGGAGGGAAGTTCTAAATTGTCAAAATACAATCATTCTGGAGAAATATATCATGAGAAAAGTGATTCAATTTTTAATATGAGTTTTTCTGAAGTTTTAAGTACCAAAAACTAATTCAAGGGTTTGGGTAAGGTGTAATTCAAGGTATGATTTATGTTTAACATTTAAGGATGTAGGGTCTTATTTCTTCCAGAAATACAAGTCTGGGGAAAGAGTAATACGGTGATTAGAAAACAGGGTTTTGTATCTCATGGTTCTGAATTCAGCTAACTTTCTAACCAAGTGCAATCAAGAAAAGTCACTTAGCCCCTCAAACATCTAAGCAATACTTAACTTCTCTAAGCATGATCTGTGAGATTGAAGCAATAGAGCCTTGCTCTTAGATTTAAGCAGAGCAACACGATCCCTTTTGCAACCATTAATTAATAGATAGCAATTAACATATCAAATTTACCTTTTAAAGGAAGATTGGGTGATAAAGAAAAAATGCCTAAATTTAAATTTCTTTTTTACCAAAAGTAATATTTGGGATAGAGGAACCTTCCCAAGCTTTTCAAATGTCACCAAACAAGAAGTTAACAACTTTTTCCACATAAATCAAGTCTCCTTTACATATTCATATTTCAGTCTCATTCACCACCAGCATCCAACTCATAACCACTTTCTCTCCTCTCCAACTTAGGATGTTCCTGCCTTTGATACTAGTTTTTATTTTAATGCTTACACACTTGAGTCCACTGCTTATGCAGTCAACTTTCATACACAAAAGAATCCAGCACTCAGTATGCAAAGATGCTTATTTCAGGGCTTTAGGATGGTCTAATAATAAGGGTCAGATTACATATGTGATCAATTTTTGCCTTTTGCACGTCAATTCACATATCACACTTGGATGTTTTATTGATAGCGAATTCTATAGAGATATTATTGTGCTCATATTTTAATGTCTTAGGGGTCAGCATCTCATGCACAGATATCTACTGGCATATATTCAAATGCAGAATTGCTAGCTTTATCATTTTAAATGATTTAAGCCAATGAAAGGACACTCCATTTGTTTGCTCAATAGTCAATTGAAATGGAAACGGTTAGCTGAGTGCATCTCCCTTGAAAGTCTCTTCCCCTCTAGTGCCAATTACAGAATATGAAAGGCACAATCCGCACAGCTTGGCTCAGGATAATAAATCACTAAATTGGAAGCTTTGGTTACCTTGCTGATTTTGATAAGAAAATTAATAGAATTAGCAGCTTATCTGCCCATCCAGGAGATTCACATTATGAAAGAAAAGAAAATACGAAGAAGGGGGAAAAGAAAAAAAGAAAGAAAAAGGAAAATAATCTGTTTCTATAGCTAGCACAGCCTGTATTTCTCCCTGGTGACAGGGATAGTTTCTTCTGGTCCCCTTATGGTTATAAAGCTCCGTGGAAAACAATGCAAGAAGCACTATCAATTATTGTCTACTTGTTCTGTTTTCATGCATAATTAAAGCTGGACAAAGCCAACATTGGATCAGACATTAAATAAGGCTGCATCAGGCCAAGTCAAGCATCAGCCCAATTACTGATAAACAAAAACTCTAAACAGATCAAAAATGAGAAGTGGTGAGATTATTTTCCAAAAGAGGATTTACTATCTTGCATTTTCTTGGAGAAGGGAATTGTGTGGTGCTTTTCTTCTTTCTGTCCAGGGGGAAGATAATTGTTTGCAATAAAGCGGCTGCTTTCCAAACAAAATGGAAAGGCAAGAGTCATTTATTCAAGAAGACCCTTAGTAGCCTTCTTCCTGCTCCTTTTTCTTTAAATATATATGAAGATCTGTAATTATTTCTTTGAAGAACATTTTCAACAGCTGTAAATGATAATGAGCCAATCACTGTGTGCTCTTTTTTCTCCCAGCAGCTGCAGAGCTCCCCATTCAAAGCAATTAATTGATATTTGTAAAGTGCTTTGAAATGGAAAAGTGGAGCCTCATAAGTGCTAAATATTGTTCTCACTGCTGCTGCATTAGGAATTAGGAAAGCCAGCCCCTCTTCAGACAAACCTCAGAAGAGCAGCAGCAATTCTGTGTCTAAAACAATAACCTACAACTCTAGGTCACCCAAGAAAAGATCAAGATTAGTGAACTATGCTTAGAAGCATCAGAGGTTAATTACTACAGATAACCTCGCTGAAAATTAAATATCAAGCATTAAGCAGAGTCAAACTTTAACTGTCTGCTACATTTGTCATTTTCACATTTACACCAATGTTTGCACCATTTTTAATGCATGTCTTAAGCAATATATGTTGGCACAACATGAATACATTAAGAATTTCATCAATTATCAGACCAACTTAGAGAATGTTTGGCCTTGTGTTATTACCTTTGGATGAAAATACCTCTATCAAAATACTACAGATTATTTCAGATATTTAATTTAGAGCAATATATAGCTATTGAGAAATGTTTGAATATTGGATATTGGCATGGTTTCCAGCACACTTCACTGTTTTCATTCAACATGTCAATTTTTAAAAAAACTTAACTATTATACTACAATTCTGCTCTCTACATCCCTGACAGCATTGGACATTAGGGGGGTTACTACACTGACATTGTATGTTTCAAAGCACAAAGTTAAACGGATACTTATGGAGATATTTCACAGAGATAGCTACAACTGAAATATTATTTCTCAGGGCAATAACTCCAGAGATCAAGTCATAAACTGTTGGCATCCATTGCTGTTAAGAAGAAATATAGAGGCAAAATTCTGCCCCAGTCATAGGCCCAACATGGATGGGTTTCCTTTTCCCTGATCCTGAAAAGCAGCAGCTTGCTTGAAAATTCTTTGTTGCTAAGCAATTAATTGTTGACTATTCAATGTCATTACTTTATTAAGAAATGAAGAAAATTACAAATGGTTAGCATCACCCAACAATGCTTACACACACATTTTGAAACCAAAGATAGAATTAGTGAGCATGTATATATAACAACTCAACAGGAAAAAAATTACAGAATGCTATGTGAAATCCATATATATAAGACAATTCACTAATTTTACTGTCATTAAAGCAAAAAATGCAATCCATGCAAAGTTTTTTTTTTTAAAGGCTGTGCCTAAGCTTGGTACTCTTAATTTTAAGCAGTTTTTTTCCCATTATAGGTGGCCTCAATAGACATTGAACACTAGAAAATCTAAAACTATTTTTAAACCTTCCCATTGTCAACTGTCTACGCAGAAATACTATATTTTGTAAAATTAAAGGAAGGGCCTCTGAACTCCTTTCTCCTGTCATCCTGGCTACGCTGAGGTTTTCAAACAGATTCAAACTTAATTTCCCTGTAATAGTTTAAGAGTGGCCAAAAAAGATGAAGGAATGATACTTCTGAAATACACAGATTACGGCTGAAAAAAAAAGGGAAGGAAATAATATTATTAAATTATATGAGAAACCTAACATAGCTTCCCAGAACAAGAATGCCACAGCTGAATACCTGTTTTTAGAGCATTTATGACCTTACTTAATGTACCTTGCACTAAGGTCTTTCCTACAAAGATGTGGTTTTATTTATAATGCTAAACCTAAAAAAATTTGACAGTTCCATCTTCTTCAGAGTAATGGAACAGAAAAGAGAATTACCTTGCCAACTTTTCTTTTAGCTGAACCTGGCTTAGCTTTAAAAGATGGAAATCAAATCACAAGATCATGTAACCCAAGAAGAGAGAATTTGAGAGAAATAGAAAACTAGTTTTCTTGCAAAATGTGTTTATCATTCTACAATTATGATTTAATATAGTTCTCATAACAAGAGATATCATTACCCTCCCTTTAAAGTAAGAAATATGAGCTTCAATTAGATAAAGGATTTTGCTGATGAGAACACAGAGTAGAGTTTAAATTTGAACATAGGATTGAATAATTCCAAAGTGTATGCACCCCCCCATATTACATCAACTGAAATTTTTAAGTTCATTGCCAAGCTACCATCAGAGTAAAAGATATCAATGTGCTGTTGTGGTTAGTGGGCTATATTACAAATTTGAAACTTAACAACTGTGACCTTGGTAAAATTTCTTATTTTCTATGAAATTTACTATTTGGATAATAGTAAGCCAATATCCATGTAAATTTTGCCAAGGTCAGATGTGAATTTTGAGGATTAAATAAAATAATGCATGTGTTATAGTTTGGATATGAGGTGTCCCCCAAAACTCCTGTGTCAATGCAGGAAGACTCAGCAATGAGATGATTCCATTATGAGAGATTAATCATTCCATCCTAATGGATGTACTGACCGGGTGGTAACTGTAGGCAGGTGGGGTGTGGCTGGATCAGGTGGGTCACTAGGGGCTGCCCTGAAAGAGTGCACCTACCCTGTGGCCCTTTTTTAGTCAGCTTTTTCACTGCTATGACTAACAGACCTGACAAAAACAATTTTAGAGGAGGAAGTTTATTTTAGGGCTCATGATTTCAGAGGTCTCAATCCATAGACAGCTCCATTCCGCAGCATCACACCATGGCAGAAGAATGTGGTGGAGGTAAGTGGTTCAGGACATCACACAGGAAGGAGAGAGACTCCCCTCAACAAAAACAAACTGCATACCCTTAAGGCTCAACATCAGTGATGCACCCCCTCCAGCCACACCTTACCTACCTTTAGTTACCTGCCTTTAGTTAATCCCTACCAGGAGATTAACTCACAGATTGGGTTAAGGCTCTTATAACCCAATCATTTCACATCCAAACCTTCTTACATTGTCTCACACATGAGCTTTCTGGGGATACCCCATACCTAAACCATAACAGGTCCCTCTTCTTTCCTCACTCTCTCTCTCTCTTTCACTGCTTCCTGGCCACCAAGAAGTAAGCTGCTTTTCTCTGCCATGTCCTTCCTCAGTGATGTTCTGTCTCTCATTTGGGTCCAGAGCAATAGACTTGGTCATGGACTAAGACCACTGAAGCTGTGAGCCTAAAATAAAGTTTTCCCTCTCTAAGTTGTTCTTGGCAGGGATTTGGTAACAGCAATAAAGAGATGACTAACACAGCATGTAAACCCCTTGACAAAGTACCTAGCATCTAGTGAGAACTCAATGAGAGTATTCCAATTCTGTCATTCTAACTGTTTTAGCATTAACACTTATGCTAAATTATGGCAGCCCTCTGCCATGATTTCCTTAATAAAGAAGCAATATTGAACTTACATTTAACTACTAAAGAAACATCAGATAGGGCTGTGGACACAGCTCAGTGGTAGTGCACTTGCCTAGTGTTTCCCTAGTGGCTCCATCCCCAGCACAGGAAGCAAGGGAGGGAAAGATGGAGCAGGAAGCTGGATGGCATCCTGGATGGCATCGTCAGGATCTGACTAATCACCTGAAACATTTCCCAAATAGCATCAAATGAATTCAACCTCAAGAATAGCTTTCATATGTTCCTGGGTAAGCATGCCTTTCAAGACTTAGCACATTTGTTCTGCACTAATAATAAAATTATATTATGCCTATTTTGTGTAAGCAATAAGAAGCTAATCTCTCATAAAGCACAGTGTGATGAATTTTTCTAACCATGAATTGACTAACCTGCTGACCAAAAACTCTCTCAAATGGCCAATGACACTACTCCTCTCCCATAATTTACTTCATGCCTTTGTTCATTTCTCACAGATGAACTTAAATCACACATGAAGCATCTTGTGCCTGTGCTCATAAATTTCAGTTGACCTATAATTTGTGATACCAAAAATTCAATACAGCAGAACTGGATTCTCCCTTCCTGAGCTCAAAAGCATGCCAGGTTCATTAAAAACAAACCAACCAACACCTGTTCTAGAAATGTGGCAGTGCGTGCAGAACCAGATCTCGTTTGTGTTACTGGGTCTGCAATGATGACATGGGGGAAATTTAATGAGGCATACACATCACCTCAAAATCCCTTTAAAATCAAGCTAAATAAGAATAAAGATGGAATGATCCTGTTAAATCCTCAAGAAATGGTGAAAGGTTTAATTTTGGATTGTGACTGTCAACCCAGAAACTCTTAAACCACACAAATAATAATGACTATCTTTAATACTTTTCCACTCTCAGCAATGTTTAGTGCAGGACTGATTGGCCCTGATAGGGCTGCTCTTCCATACAGGTGACAAGGTTTTCACTAGCACTTAATTTCAGTGTCACTGTGATAGTTGAATTGCAACTCCACCCTGACTTCAAAATTCATTTGTGGAAACTCTAAACCCTAATACCTCAGAATGTGACCATATTTAGAAATGGAGTCTGTTATGGTTTGGATATTAAATGTTCCCCAAAGACTAATGTGTTGAAGACTTGTTCCCCAATGCACCAAGGTTCACAGGTGGGGATTTGGAAGGTAATTGGATCATGATGTTTTTAACCTCATCAGTGGATTAACCCTTTGATGAACTAATGAGTTGTCAGTGTTGGGAGGCAGTGGAAGCTACGGGAAGTGGGGTCAAGCAGGAGGAAGTGGGTAACTGGGGACATGCCCTGGAAGGATATATATTGTCCCTGACCCCTTCTTCTCTCCCTCTCTCTGCTTTCTGGCCCCTATTAGGTAAGCAGCTTTCCTCTGTTATGCCTTTTTGCCATGTTTTGCCTCACCTCAGGTCCAGAAATAATGAAGTCTGTCTACCAAGGACCCAAACCTCTGAAACTTTGAGCCAAATGAAGTTTTTCTCTTTAAAAATTTTATTGGGTGTTTTAGTTAGAGCCACACCAAAAAAAATTTACTAACACAGGGTAATTATGGAGGTAATCAAATTAAAATGAGGTCATTACAGTTAGCCCTAATTCAATATGACTGGCATCCTTGTAAGAAGGAGAAATTGGAACCCAGAGACATGCACAAAGATGATGTGAGAACACATAGGGGAGGTGGACACATGACCAGAGTGACAACATGCATAGAAATGCCAACGATTGCCAGCCAGTACCACATGCTAGAAAATTCATGGGACGAGTCTCCTCTTGAACTTTCAGAGATAGCATGCACCTGATGACACTTTAACTTTGGACTTAACCTCCACAACCATGATAGAATAGGTTTCTGTTGTTTTCAACCACCTAGACTTTGGTGCTTTGTTGTGACAGCCCTAGAAAACTTATAAAGCTATCACCACGATCCCATTTCTCCAATGCCTATTTCTCCTGGGTAATAAAACATTATTCCAGGAGTGGAAGATTGCCCACAGGATAATTCTGATGAAACATTTGGGACTCCCAGAATGCTGTGTTGAGGTGAGTTCTCCAGTTAAGTCCAGGATAGGTTAAAAAAAAAAAAGTATCCTGTGATTGCTGTTTTAAGTACAGGAGAATATACGTAGGTATTATGCCACACATTTGCAGTGATTGAATTAATCCTTATCCGTTATCAATGCCTTGGAATAAATCATTTTCTCACAGTCTTTCTAATACAGACCATGTGAGAGAAAAGTTTTGTGAAGATGGTTTAAGAAAGAAAAAATTGAGATATTACCTCAAGAGAGCAGGTCGGAGGAAGAGTCCTGTGTAGCCTGGAATGACATGAAGACCCTGGAACTCCAGAGACCTGCAAAAATTGTTCACAAGAAAGGAAAAGACCATCACAGTTTTGTCCCAAGCCCTGCTAGTTATCTTTATCAGGGTATGTATATATATATATATATATATACATACATATGTGTGTGTGTGTGTGTGTGTGTGTGTGTGTGTGTATTTACCAGGATATATGTTATATGTTTGGGGATTAAAGGAGCAGAAACCATCAGCTTTCTATCTAATTGCAATGGCTTGACAATATAGGATAGGAGGCAATGTTTCTGTCACATTGCAGTTCCATATTAATTATTGCATGTTACAGTATTTAAAACAGGTCACTGGTGCAAGAAAATAGAAGACTTATGTTTAAAGGGAACCAATTATATAATAAGGTTGTATTTTTAAATCAGGGGGAAAGAATAGGTATTTAATAACTAGTGGTTACTCAACATGGTAACCACCTAGAAAAAAATTAAATCAGATTTTTACCTTTACAGGATATAGAAAAACAAGTTAGAGAATCTAGTAAAAGTAAAATTTATAAAAATTCAAGCAATATTTATTGTAATCTGAGTGAGAAGGCCTTCCTAAGTAAAACCAAGAGACCTAAAGAAAATGACATATACATTCAACAAACAATAAAATCAATGTTTCTTATTTAAACCTTTTATGCTACAGGGGCTGGCACTCAGCAGTTAGAGCACTTGCCTGGCATGTGCGAGAACATGAGTTTGAACTCCAGCACCACATACACAACAACGTGTTGGAGCAACAGGAGCCACGTGAAAAACTAAATAAAATTGATTCTCTTTCCCTCTATATCTATCTCTCTCTCTCTCTCTCTCTCTCTCTCTCTCGTGCACACACACACACACACACACACACTGTCCCTTTCTCTTTAAAAATTTTTTGTGTGTATATATATATATGTGTGTGTGTATATATGTGTGTGTGTGTGTGTGTGTGTGTGTATGCACAAAATAAGTTAAAAGATAAATAGCCAATTGCCAAAAATGGCAAATATTTTTATAAACCTAATGAAATGCCAATATAAAAACATTATAAAACAATAAGAAGACTGCAGTTTAAAATATATGTAGAATTAATACATAACAAGCTCAGATAAATCGAGAGAAGAAATAACTGCAATTGAAAAGTCTTCAACTTCATGTGCTGTCTGAGAAAAGCCTGAGAACACCAATTAACATTGGACATTTATCATCTGCACTCAGATTCTGCCACATGTAAATAATAAAAGCACAATGAAATAATAAGTAGCTTCCAACTAGAGGGAGAATATACATCCCAAGAAGAGACAAAAAAGAATGAAGAGGAGGACTGAATAGAAAGCACATAGTATATTTTTAACTCAAGTATATTGATAATTATATGAAGTATCCATAGAATTACATATTTAAAGATGAATATTAGATTTCACTTTTTAAAACAAAAAGGCATAAATAATATATATTTAATCTGCAAATCTACAGAAAGTGTAAAAGTATATGAAATAAATCCAATGCAAAAAACTAAAAATTGACACAAGCCTATTTATATAGGGGCAAAATATAGAAGATTCAAGAGACTGGGGTGTGGGGGTAATTCTGGTTTAAGAATACATGTATAGGGGCTGGAGCGGTGGCTCAGCGGTTTCAGCGCTTGCCTGGCAAGCACAAGGACCCAGGTTCAAACCCCAGCACCATGTACACAACTAAGTGTTGGAGAAACTAAGGCCATGTGAAAAACTAAATAAAGTTCTTAAAAAGAAAAAAAAAAGAATACATGTATATCCAAAGAACTAAAAAAGCTAAACACCAAAATCACAAATAATCCAAACAATAAATGGGCTAAGGATCTAAAATGGAGCTTCTCACCACAGGAAGTCCAGAAAGCCCATTAATATATGAGAAAATGCTCTACATCACTAGCTATAAGGGAAATGCAAATCAAAACTTCAATGAGATACCACCTCACTCCTGTTACAGTGGCAAAAATGAAAAATACAAACAACAACAGATGCTGGAGGGGCTGTGGGAAAAGAGGAACACTGTTACACTGCTAGTGGGACTGCAAACTTGTTCAGCCACTCTGGAAAGCAGTATGGAGACTCCTCAAAAACTTAGGGCTGGAACCACCTTATGACCCAGCTATCCCACTCCTGGGTATCTTCCCAAAAGAGTTAGAATCAGCATAATATAGTGATGTGGCTTCATCAATGTTTATAGCAGCTCAATTTACTATAGCTAGAGTATGGAACCAACCCAGATGCCCCTCACTTGATGAGTGGATTCAAAAACTTTGATACATATATACAATGGAATACTACTCGGCTATTAGAGAAAATGATATTATGGCTTTTGAAATCAAATGGATGGAGATGGAAAAAATTATGCTAAGTGAAATATCCCAAACTCAGATACTCAAGGGCCGAATGGTTTCTCTCGACTGTGGAAGCTAGAATACATTGAGAAGCAGTATGTTATATGGCTAAGCTGATAATAACCTCAACTTGTGTGATTCTTAACGCAACAGGGGTACGATTGCCTAGGACACCAGGTGGCATAGCATGGGGGACAGGGTGGGAGGAGGGCTTAGGAAGAATATATAGGATACTGGAGGGTGGGAATATGGGGGATTCATCTCAGAAGGAGATCTCTGAACTCAACGAGATATCCATTTAACTCGGGGGGGGGGGTCTTCTGGGGGAAACAGCAACATGGGGAACCCAAGCTGGGCATCCATGACATGGCATTAGCCTTGGATAACTAAGTATACATACATTTGTTCTTGATTGTTTGACAATGTTTCCCCCTCAATTGTAACTCCATATTCATCTAATAAAAAAGAATGCATGTATATCATATTGTTACTTTATATGTATTTATGATTGTACAATAACTCCTTAACAAAAATTTTTAAAAACTAGAAATAAAGAGGTACACTTAAACAAGGCCTAGTGGCACTCATGCCTGTAATCCCAGAGACTCAGGAGGCTGAGATGGGAGGATCACAAGTTCAAAGCCAGCCTCAGTGACTTAGTGAGGCACTAAGCAACTTAGTGAGACCCTGTCTCAAAATAAAATATAAATAGGACTGTAGATGGGGCTCAGGGGTTAAGCACCTGGGTTCAATACCTAGTACCAAAAGAAAAAAAAGATATACCTTATAAAACTGTAATTAATAACTGTGAAACAGATAACCCTTTGAAAACCACAGATCATTTGCCAAACATTACTATACACTGAGCTATCTATATAGCACAAGTCTCAAAAAATTTTCGAAGGATTCCCAACATACTGGTTTGTTCTCTAACTACAGGGCAATTTTTTCAAAATCAGTAGCAAAAAAAGAACTAGGAAGTTAATTAATATGTGAAAATTAAGCAAAAAACTTCTAAATAACCCATAAATGAAAGGCAAAAGTCAATGAAATTATAGCATAAGTTGATTAATAAACATGAAAAAACTATTGGATGCAGATAAAGCTAGCTTAAAGGAAAATTACCTCAAATTTAAATTTAGAAAAGAAAGAAATAAAAATCAAATACACATCCATCTCAATAAGTTTTAAAATGTTGATTACAGGACTATTCACACTACCCAAGATATAGAATCAACTCAGGTGTCCATCAATGACAAATAGATTTTTAAAATGCGTTAAACAGATATACACATGTAATAGAATACCATTCAGCCATAAAAAGTACCAAATCCTCTCATTTGCTACAAAATGGATAGAACTAGAGAACATAATGTTACGTGAAATATGACAGGCATAGAAATTAGAATGTATTATTTCATTTATATGGAATCTCAAAAAGCTGAGCTCATAGAATTGGTGAGCAGAATAATGGTTACCAGGAGCCAGGGAGGGAAACGGAGGAGTAAGATGGGGAGATATTGCTTAATGGTAGAAAAGTCACAGCCAAAATAGGAGGAACTTGTATTAGTGGTCTATCATGTAAAGGGTAATTACAATTAACAATATTGTATAGTATAAACAAAGAGAGGATTTAAGGTGTTCTCACCACAAAGAAGCATAAATGTTTGAGATGATGGGTACCCCAAGTATCCTGAGTTGATTAATACACAATGTACAAATGCTCCAAAACATCATACTATATCCCGTAAAATTGTATAATTATTACTGGCCAATAAAAATTTTTAAATTTAAATCCAGGCAGAATCCAGAGTACTGCTCAAGTTAAGGAGATAGAGTTCAGAGAAAAGGTCAGACAGTACAGATAATTAAAAAAGAGAGATAATCCCAGAGATCTGCAGAGGGTCCCTTTCTAGCACTCAGTAAAGAACTGTCCAACATTCAGTGTGGTAATAGTCACAATATCTATCACTAACAGATTACCAAGTATGGAAGGAGTCAAGAAAACATAACTCACAATAAGAAGAAAAATCCATCAAACTCAACTTAAAACTGATACAAAAGTTAGAAATAACAGACAAGAATACTAAAACAATTATTTTAATTTTTCCATGTTGAAAAATCAAATACAGTGAGAAAATATTTAAAAAGTTCAAATTAAACTTTAGAAATAATACATATAATGTTTAGGGTCAACATTAGATTGAACAAGGCAGAGAAAAAGATTAGTTAATTTGAATATATCCTAATAAAAATGCTCTAAAATAAAACACACAGGAAAAAAAAAGAATTTAAAAAAGGAAAAGAATGGCTATAGTGGTGGCTCAGAAGTATCACACTTGCCTGGCATACACGAGGATCCAGGTTCAAACCCCAGCATCACATGCACAGCTAAGTATCAAAAAAACAAAAACCAGATGAATAAATAAAAGTTGATTCTCTTTCTCTCTCCCCCCCTCACTCTCTCTCTCCCTCCTTCTCTTTAAAAAGAAAAAGAAAATCTACATGCTGTATGACTAATTGAAGCAACCTAATAAAGCATGTAATTGTAATCCCAGAGGATAATGAAAGAACAGGAGAGAAAAAATAGTTGAAAAATTAAAGATTGAATATTTTCTAAATTGGATGAAAATTATATACCCACAGATCTAAGAAACTCAAAGAAGCGTAGTGCAAGAAACAAGAAGAAAACTATGCCCAAGATATAGAAATCAAATTACTTAAAATCAGTGATAAAGAGGAAACCTTAAAAGCAACCATGTTTTTTAAAAGACATTTACAAAAAATACAAAGCTAAGAATGACTGCAGATTTCTCACTGGAAACAATGTGAGCAAGAAGACAGTAAGTCAACCTCTCAAAAAGTAAAACGAAGAGAAATAAAGATGGTGACCACCCCACCAGGAGTGACTCCAAGACACTCCTGAGGATCACCTCACGCTGCAGGACTGCACATGGATTCCCACAGTAGAACAAAGCTCCCAGTGTGGGGGAACATTACCCCCTGCTAATTTTTTTAACTCCAAAGGAATAGCGTGGTGCATTAATGAATATAAAGGAGGAAGTTTGTGGCACCCTTGTGACCAGCCCCACACCCCGGGGGGAAGGGAGCTTCCCCGGAGGGGAGGAAATAGAGCAAGTTTCCTGATCAAATACCCTAAGCCAGCCTCGAACTCCCTGATCTGATTGATCTTAATTTATATGACCTTGGAATAAAGCTCTGGGAATTAATCGCTCACATTAGTGAACTTAGAGCTGTTCCAGTGAGCAGCAGCAGCCAGCTCGCCACTGTGACGTTTCCCTGAGGGTGGGGCTGGCTGATCAGCAAAAAAAGGTCTTGGGTTCTCAGCCACCATGGTCAGAAAACCAGAATCTACCACCCTGATTATTGGCCATCTCCCAAAGGGGCTGCGTGGTGCTGGGATCTCCCTCTCCACCTCCGGTTGCTGCCGATGCAGCCGAGGGAGGAGAAGATTCAACACAAGACTAACCTCTTCCTCCCCTGTACTCTGAGATCCTGCTATCTGAAGAAACAGACACTTCAAAATGGGTACTTGCTTGCTATAATATATTGTGAGAGCTCTCTCAAAGAAAACTGCTACTATTGGTGCTAGTCACCAGCACAGCTGTTTTAGTTGACACGGACTAGTATCTGCACCTATAGTCTCTCAAGTTCTCACAGACCCGTCTGGCATCTTTAGGTCTGTCTTGACCAAATAGCTCCCCATCACAGTGAAGCAAAGCCATAAGAAGTTCCAATTACTCCGCCAAGAGTAACAAGGTTGAACTACAAGACACACTCTCTGATTCTGAAAATGAGGAGAAGGGGAAATAACTCGCCTCCTCAACCCCACAGCTCTCCATTCAAGGACCCCATAGCTGGAGCCCTAGATGAAAACCAAAGATGTTGTGTCAACATTATGATTAGTAATTCAATCAAAGAGTTGAGAGATGAAGTAAAGAAAGAGATCAGAGAACAATTTCAAGAGATGAGAGACAACTTTTACAGGGAAATAAGGGAGCAATTCCATGAGATAAAAGATCAGCTATACAAAGAAATAGACATTCTGAAAAGAGATGTAACAGAGATATCAGGATTGAAAAACACGGTTAACCAAATCAAATCTTCACTGGATGATACCAACACCAGAGTATACTCTGTTGAAAATAAAACTTCACCTCTTGAAGAACAAACATCAGAAAATGAAGATTGGCTAAACATTGTTGAACTCAAAGAAGATAAACAAGAGAAGCAACTTATATTACATAATCAGAACTTCCAAACATTATTTGATGGATGAGGCATAACAATCTGAAATCATTGGCCTGGAGGAAAACTCCAAACAGCAAACAAGAGGCATCAAGAACCTTTTAAGCGAAATCATAAGCGAGAACTTCCCTCACCTTCCAATTGATCTGGAATATCACATCCAAGATGCATATAGAACACCAAATAGGCCCAATGAAATGAGAATCTAACAAACACATGTCATATACAAAATAAATAACAGAGAAATTAAAGAGAGAATTCTAAAAGCAGCTAGAGAAAAGCCCCAAATCACATTCAGAGGAAAACCAATTCGGATCACTATGGATTTTTCAGAGCAAACAATGAATGCCAGAAGAGCTTGGAACAATATCTTTCAAGTGTTGAAAAATAACAACTTCCACCCAAAGATAATATACCCTGCAAAACTCAGCTTCAAATGTGATGGGGAAATTAAATACTTCAACAATAAACTCAAGCTAGCAAGATACATGAACACAAATCCTGCACTACAGAAAATTCTCAAGGCTGTTCTCCATTCAGAAGAAAATGCCAATGATACCATAAATCCTTAAACAAGGGTGAGTCAATAATCATATTATACACATATTGACTTCCAAGATGACTCAAAACTCTGTAATGGATACAAAGTCTGAGACTCAGCCTCCCATATCTATTCTAACTTTGAATGTGAATGGACTCAATGCCCCAATTAAAAGACAAAGACTGCCCCACTGGATCAAAAAACAAAATCCAACAATATGTTGTCTGCAAGAGACACATGTGACACTCAAAAATAGACACAGGCTGAAAGTGAAAGGATGGCAAAATGTCTACCAGGCCTGTGGCCCAAAAAAGCAAGCTGGCATGGCAATTCTAATTTCTGACAAAATTAATTTCCAACTAAAACTAGTCAGAAAGGACAAAGAGGGTCACTTTATCACACTAAAAGGGACAGTTCATCAAGAACATATAACAAAAATTAACATCTATGCCCCCAATAACAACTTCCCCAAATTTATGGAAAAAATACTTAAGGACATCAATCTCCTCATTGAGCTCAATACAATAATCCTGGGGGACTTCAACACACCACTCTCAACTCTAGACAGATCATCAAAACAAAAAATCAATAAAGACATCTCCAATCTGAATTACTCTATTAGTCAATTGGGCTTAACAGACATCTACAGAATATTCCATCCTAAGACAGCTGAATTTACCTTCTTCTCAGCAGCTCGTGGATCCTTCTCTAAAATATACCACATCCTAGTCCACCGGGATAATCTTAACAAATATAAAAAGTGGATATAATCCCATGTATTCTGTCAGATCATAATGCTATGATCTTAGCAATCAACAACAAGAGAAACAACAGAAACTACTCAAATACTTGGAAATTGAATAACTACCTCTTAAACGAAGAATGGGTAAAAGAGGAAATGAGAGCAGAAATTAAGAAGTTCTTGGAATTGAACAAGAATGAGGAAACAACATACCAAAACCTCTGGGACAGTATGAAGGCATTCTTAAGAGGTAAATTTATAGCACTGAGTGCATACATCAAAAATCTAGAAAGAGATCAGATTAATAGCCTTATGCTTCAATTCAAACGACTACAAAAGGAGGAACAGTCCAACCCCAAAGCTAACAGAAGACAGAAAATTACCAAAATCAGAGCTGAAATCAATGAAATTGAGAACAAAAAAAACTATACAAACTATTAACAAAACTAAGAGTTGGTTCTTTGAAAAAACTAAACAAGATCGACAGACCCTTTGCCAACCTCACCAAAAGGGAGAACAAAATAAAGCAAATCAACAAAATCAAAGATGAAAATGGGGATATCACCACAGACTATCCAAGATTCAGAAGATTATCAGAACCTATTTTGAAAATTTATACTCTGCCAAGTTTGATAACCTAGAGGACATGGACAGGTTCTTGGACACACACAACATCCCCTCTTTAACACAGGAGGACATTGAAAACCTAAACCAACTTATCACAGACAGAGAAATTGAAACAGCAATCAAACTTCTCCCAAAAAAGAAAAGCCCAGGTCTGGATGAATATACCACAGAATTCTACCAAGCCTTCACAGAAGAACTAACACCGATCCTCTTCAAGCTCTTCCAGGGAATTGATAGAGTGGGAAGACTCCCAAACACTTTTTATGAAGCAAATATTACACTGATTCCAAAGCCCAACAAAGACATGTCAAGGAAATAAAACTACAGACCAATTTCCCTGATGAACATTGATGCAAAAATCCTTAATAAAATTTAGCTTTTGGATACAAAAGCACATTAAAAAGATAATACATCATGATCAAGTGGGCTTCATTCCAGGAAAACAAGGCTGATTCAACATACGCAAATCAATAAATGTGATTCACCACATAAACAGAATTTTTAAAAAATCATATAATCATCTCAATTGACGCAGAAAAGGCATTTGATAAAATTCAACAACACTTTATGCTCAAAACTTTGGAAAAGATAGGGATCAAGGGAAGATACTTTAACTATGTCAAATCTATTTACGACAGACCCATAGCCAACATTATACTCAATAAAGAAAAACTGAAAGCATTTCCATTGAATTCAGGAACAAGACAAGGCTGTCTGCTTTCCCCACTCTTGTTCAATATAGTCCTTGAAACCCTTGCCAAAGCTAACAGACAAGATAAGGAAATCAAAGGTATTCATATAGAAAAAGAGGAAGTTATCTCTATTTGCTGATGACATGATTCTATACCTAGTAGACCCAATAACATCGGCCAGAAAACTCCTAGAGCTTATAGGAGTTTTCAGCAAAGTAGCCGGCTACAAGATCAACTCCAGTAAAACACTAGCATTTCTTTACTCCAGCAACAAATCCGTAGAAGAAGAAATCAGGAAATCTCTCCCATTCACCATCACTTACAAAAATATGAAATACTTGGGCATTAACCTTACAAAGGATGTTAAGGACCTCTACAAAGAAAACTATCAAACACTAAAAAAAGAAATTACAGAAGACCTGAGTAGATGGAAAAACTTTCCATGCTCATGGTTAGGCAGAATCAATATAATAAAGATGGCCATTCTACCCAAAGCCCTCTACAGATTCAATGCAATCCCCAACAAGATACCTATGGCATTCTTCACTGATACAGAAAAAGCAATTCTCAAGTTCATGTGGAATAACAGGAGACCCAGACTAGCCAAAATATTACTCTACAGGAAGGAAGAAAAGTAGGGGGTGTCTCAATCCCTGACCTGAAATTATACCACAGAGCTGTAGTAGCAAAAACAGCATGGTATTGGTATCAAAACAGAACCGAAGATCAATGGAACAGAATAGAAGATCCTGAGACAAACCCTCATATCTTTAACTATTTGATATTTGATTAAAGGGGGCAAAAGCATAGTATGGAAGAAAGCCTGTTCAACAAATGGTGTTGGACAAATTGGACAGCCATGTGTACACAACTTAAGCTGGATCTTTATCTTTCGCCCTGCACAAAAATTAAATCAAAATGGGTCAAAGACCTGGATATTAAGCCAACACTTTAAACTTACTAGAAAAAGAAGTGGGGTCAACGCTACAGGACATAGGAGTTGGCAGCACCTTTCTTAACAAAACTCCCATGGCTCAAGCAGTAAAGTCAAGAATAAATGAATGTGATGCAATTAAACTAAAAAGTTTTTGCACAGCTAAAGATCTAGTTAAGAGCATCAAGAGAGAACCTACAGAATGGGAGAAAACCTTTGCCTGCTACACCTTGGACAAAGGGCTAATATCCAGAATATACAAAGAACTAAAGAAGAAACTAAACTCCAAACTCACAAATAATCCAATCAATAAATGGGCTGCAGATCTTAAAAGAAACTTCTCACCAATGGAAGTCCAGAAAGCTCATTAATATATGAGAAAATGCTCTACATCACTAGCTATAAAGGAAATGCAAATCAAAACTTCAATGAGATATCACCTCACTCCTATTAGAGTGGCAAAAAGGAAAAATTCTAACAACAACAGATGCTGGAGGGGCTGTGGGAAAAGAGGAACACTGTCACACCACTAGTGGGACTGCAAACTTGTTCAGCCACTCTGGAAAGCAGTGTGGAGAATCCTCAAAAAATTAGGGATGGAACCACCTTATGACCCAGCTATCCCACTCCTGGGGATTTTCCCAAAAGAGTTAGAATCAGCATAATATAGTGATGTGGCTTCATCAATGTTTATACTATAGCTAGATTACAGAACCAACCCAGATGCCCCTCACTTGATGAGTGGATTCAAAAACTTTGATACATATATACAATGGAATACTACTCGGCCATTAGAGAAGACAATATTATGGCGTTTGAGATCAAATGGATGGAGATGGAAAGAATTATGCAAAGTGAAGTATCCCAATCTCAGAGACTCAAGGGCCAAATGGTTTCTCTCATCTGTGGAAGCTAGAATACATCGGGAAGCAGTATGTTAGACAGCAAAGCTAACAATAACTTCAAATTGTATGATTCCTATCACAACAGGGAGATGACTCCCTAGGACACTTGGAGGAGTAGGCTGGGGGGCAGGGTGGGGGAAGGGCTTAGGAAAATCA
>PVKS010012310.1:0-54112 GCA_004027875.1 Aplodontia rufa
TGTTATACTGAGTGAAAGAAGACAAATGCGAAAGAGCACTATTACATTTCACTTATGTGAAATTCTAGGAGAGGCAAAACTACCTTATTGTAGCAAAAAGTAGATCAGTGTTCCATCAGGGTTGGGGATGGGGCATTGATTACAAAGAGGTACAGAGGACCTTTTCAGTAGTGGAAATAATTGATATCTTGATGGTATTGGCAGTTACATGTATGTATTATCAAAATTTACTGGACTATTTGCTTATAATCGTTAGACAACAATAAAGTTGAATTTTTAAAAACAAAAAAAATTGGTGCATTATAATTTTACATAGTAGTGGGATTAAGTGTGACATACTCACATGCACATAGCATGAATCGGTCAATTTCATTGCACAATACCTCCCCTTTGAGGAAGCAATTTGAAGAATTTTTGATACTGAAAACATGTAGGTCCATTTATTCCAAGTACACTGTTAATTCTACTACATTCTGAGCTTAGTTCCTCCTATTCTTGACCCTTAAGAGAGTACCAATGCATTTATCCAACTCACACATACAAACAACACAGCTGCCAAGCCGAGTACAGAATATATATTTGTTGGAATATATGTTGTATTAATGCAATTAATCTATATTGCTATTTCATTCATGATTGGGAAAAGAAACATCTGCTCATTGACTATTCTATTTCATGAATCACAGAAGCTCACATTTAAAAATTTTTAAGGGTTAATAATCACAATGTCTCTTTACTTTAATTTTCTAACTAGAGTTAATAATAACGGTAACCAAAACTTTAATTATAATTGAAACATAAATATGCTTTAAGAAAAAAAGACCACAACATATATACTTTTAAGAGAGAAAGGAAAGTTATGTTTGGGTTTTGTTTAGATAGTGTAATATGCATATTTGTCACATTGTAACTAATGTAAAGGTCACTGATGGGTCTCAAATTGGTTGCATGATGCAGTAATTGCCTGAAGAATGCATTGCTCTCTTGCTAATTATCTCCTTCAATTTAAATGGAAAATTCCTGCTTAGCTGCACAAGTATAATTAGTAGTGAGATTCTATGATTATCTTTTTTCTACATTGCCCATAGTTTTAGTTCATTTCATAAAATATTTATTTAGAAAAATTTTAGAGCAAAAAGCATAGAATGAAGACTTTAGGCATGTTCCATTTCACCAAGACAACCTGGGGTGAAAGCAGAATGTGAAAACATGCTCCTTTCCACCTCCCTTCTCCCTCCCATATACTATCTAAATCCCAGATGTGGGTATTTAGTCTTGCTTTCTCTCCACTGGGAAATTACTTCATGCCTTCCCTGACTCATGAACTATATTCACAGATACTGCAGGTCATTTCCCGCTCAAGTATTATATTTTGGGAGCATAACACTAAATGGTTTTAAATAACACAAGTACCAAAGTCCAAATGTCTGGAAATTATCTTTGGAAAAGTATGTGATATTTTATATGAAAAAAGTAGAAAAAGTCATCTTTACCAGTTAATTAATACTTTCATTAAATATTGACATGTCCTATTAAGTATAAAACATAGACATTGTACTCAAGAAAAGCAAAGCTAACAAACATGAAAAATGATGCAGTAATTCATGTAAATATGAAATCATTGCTAAGTGGGACAGGTTATTAATGTTATAAAAATTCAGAGATGACTGAGAATCTAAACAAAGTTTATGTTGAAGAAGAGAGAAGTTGACCTTCTAGGTTGGCCTTAAAGAGCAAACACAACTTCAATTTGGATTAAAGAGAAAGGGCATGGTCAGGAAGTGGCATGAGCAATAATATGCAAGGAAAGCCATGCAGTAGGGGTAGAAAGAGGACCTAAGAGAAAAATCACAAAGACCACATCAAAAGGTTTAAGTAAGTGGGAGAAGGGAAGCAAGGGGAGGGTTATGCTGGGAAGGGAATTGGCCCCAGTAAATTGTTATGATGTATGAAAGTATAACAAAAATCTTCTTTATGTAAAACTGTAATGCGCCAATTCAAAAATTAATTAAAAATTTTAAAAAATGTCTAAGTAAGAAAGAATGGGGAAAAGAGTAGATCACTAAGTTCTGACTTTAAAGAAAATTTATAAAGAACAGATTAGAATAAGCCAAGGCTGGTGCCAGTCTATGGTTTATCCCCACTTGGGTTCTCCATGGTTCCATGTTTCCTCCTACTTAAGCCCCAAGTTAATTGTTTGTTTGACAATGAATCCCTCCTAATTGTAAGACTACGTTAAACAAATAAAAATAATTAAAAAAAACTAATCATTTTATATATAGGTCACTGGTGGCTCGTGCTTCATTCTATCTTCATTATGATGTGATGGTTAATTTTATGTGATAGTTTGACCGGACCGCATGTGCCCATCAAACATTTGCTCAAATATTATTTTTAGTGTGTCTGTGATCATGTTCCTGAATGAGATTGTTGTTTGAATCAGTAAACAGAGTAAAGCAGATAGTCTTTCCTAATGCAGGTGGTTTTTCATCTGTGTTAGTTAGCTTTTCATTACAGGGTCAAAACACCAGAGGTTTCAAAGGTATCAGGATGTGGTCTGCTGACTGCAACGCAGTAACATCATGAGGGAATGGCATGACAGAGGAAAGTTACTCACTTCATAGCACTCGCAAAGCAGTAACACATGATAGATTAGAGAGATGATAGATGGATAGATAATGATAGATGGTACAGATAGATGATGGGGGGGCCAGTGACAGAAATACCTTTTAGGGCATGCTCCCAGTGACCTACTTCCACCAAATAATTCCATCAAATTTTTAATCCATCAGCAAATTAATACACTGAAGAGGTCAAAGTCTTTATGATCCAATCGCTTCCCCAAAAACCCATCTCTCAAAATTGCTGCATGAGGATTGAGCCTTCAATACATGAGCCTTTGGGGAACATTTCAGATCCAACCCAAACACTAACCTTTCAGTTGAAGGCCTAACTAGAACAAAAGACTACATAAGAAGACCATCCTTTGGCATGTCTGTTTGGGCTGGGACTTTCAGACCCAAAGAGAAATATAAACTCTTCTTTGATCTCAAGCCTACCAACTTTCAGAATGGAGTTACGTTGTCATATGTCCTAGGTCTCAGGTCTTCAGACTCAGACTAGAGCTATATACCATAAGCTCTCCCAAGACTCTTGTTTGCAGACTGTGGATATTGGGGCATGTTGGCCTACATAACTACATAAACCAATTACTTAAAACAAATCTCTCTCTCTCCCTTTACCCCCTATTGATGTTATTTCCCAGAAGAATTATAGATTATAGACATGTTTATTAGGGTAATATGTCTTATTCACTCATCAGATTGCAAACACAGTTATCACAGAGATTATGTGTTCTTAATTGTATCTCAGACATTGTTTGGCATGATAGTGATAAAAAATGGTCAAGTTAGTTTTGGAAAATGACTCAACAAATGAAGACCCAAAGTTGATTGAGTCTTAAGGAACGGATACAAATGGAAACAAAGAAGACAATACCGTAAAACCACAGTATAGGAAGCAATAGGAAGTTAGTACAAAGGAGTAGGACAGAAAAGAGTAAACCTGAGCTATATTTGAGAGTCAGGTGTTGATCTCTTTACACTTATTCCTTTCTTTTAGTATAGAGCAGAAGTACTTAAGATTTTAGTGCAAAGAATAAAATTCAAATATTTAGGTGTTCGTTAAGTCAGTAACACTTTTCAATTTATTTTTCATACAGGCTTGGGTCTAAGATCTTTTAAAAAAATGAACATTTCTATTTTTCAGTCTCAGTAAATAGAATTGCCCTAATGCTATCTGGTGTTAGTAATTGACAAATCACAATTCTTATTTTGTGATTGCACACAAAATAAGAAAAATATTTTTTTTCTACTCACAGCATAGATACAAGAAACAAAAATTACTTAAAGGTTTCTAGAATTCTGAAAAAGGTAATGGAAAGGTTGAAAAAACTTGTAATAATTAGGAATCTATCCAAATTCCATGGATTTAGATAAAGATGAAACAAATGTCTACTGTTCTCAACTCTCTAAACCAAATATGAATAATTTTAATTTTGGAATCAAAATAATTTGCAATATCATTCTGTTAATTAAATTTAATATTTTAGATGACTCAAAGTAAAAAAAATTATAATACACAAAAGTATGATTGGTTATTTTCATTCTTACTGAATATTTTCACTGTCTATTTAATATTAGACTAAGATTGAACTACCATATACTGGACATCTCTGTGCTTGAACCATCCTGAAGATCACCCTTTAAGGTAAGTGTTGTTAGTCTAAATTTATACTCCAATATACAAGTCAATATACAAGTGTTCAAAAGATAAATTAACTTGTCAAAGATTAAATAAGCTAATAAATTTGAAGATTATATTAGCCAGTATTTTTTTTTTCTTCAAGCCCAGTCCTTTCTGTGGACTTATCCCTTGGGATGGGGTGTAACCGGAAAACACATTAGATGGCTAGGTCTCCTTTAAAAAATAAAAAAGGTTATTTTGATATGTTTGAGACAAAAAAAGGAAACTATTTTAGTATGTTTTAAATAAATGTAAATGTGGTAATTCATTCAAACCATCCCTAGAACTCTGCATATTACTAATCTTAAATCTCTATTTCTCAACTGTTTTAGGCTTGTGATCACAGATACAGGCAATAATAATGCCATATTGTTGTGTTTTATATATGAGATGTTCCCCAAAAGTGCATGTGTGAGGGGTTGGAGTTATGGCTTAGAGGTTATGGCACTTGCCTGGCATGTGTGAAGACCCGAGTTCGAATCCTAGCACCACATACACAACTAAGTGTTGGAGCAACAATCACCAGATGAAAAACTAAATAAAACTGATTCTCCCCTTCACTGTCCCACTCTCTCTTTTAAAAAAAAATGTGCATGTGTGAGACAACACAAAACAATTTGGAGGTAAAATGTTTGGGTTATGAGGGTTAAACCTAATCAGTGCATTGATTCCTGGTAGGGATTAACTGGGTGGTAACTGTAGGCAGTGAGATGTGGCTAGAGGAGTGGGTCACTGGGCTGTGTACTGAGGTATATATTTTGTCGCTGGTGAGCAAGAGCTCTCTGCTTGGTGCCACATGCCGAGCTGCTGTTCTCCACCACCCCCTTCACCTAGGGCCCAGAGGAAAGGTCTCAGTATGACTCTGATGCCATGAGTGCCAAATAAACTTTTCCTCCTCCGCATTGTTCTTGTCAGGTCTTTTGATCACAGTGGTGAAAGAGCTGACTAAAATATATACAGTATTTGTTACCTCCAGAAGATCTATTGGCCAAAGGATAATTGTTCATTTGATAAATAAGTTTTTCTAGCTTTTGAAAATATATAACAATTAGAAAATACCAGTAGCATTTGCAATTAATCTAGACCTAAAATGTCTGCATACAATTAATGCTGATGGAATTTATAGATACAATAGTATGAAAAATAAAGTTTACAGTAAAAAATGCATTCACTTTTCAATGTAGTCTCATTGAAACATAAGGATTTTCTCCTCAGGTCTTTTAAAGAATCTATGGCCATTACCTCCAACAGAAACTATAAGAATAACAAGTAAACATAATGGCCAGGCCACCAAATTCACCTCAAAAAAATTAATTAAGAGGAGATCAACAAGGACTGGAGTGGTAGCTCAGAGGTTACGGCACTTGCCTGACTTGCGCAAGTGTGAGGGTTCAAACCTCAGCACCACGTACGCAACTAATTCTGTCTTTCTCTCTCTATGTCTCTGACTCTCTCTTTCCCTCTCTCTTTCTCTCTCTCTCTCACTGTACCTCTCTCTTAAAAAAAAAAGAAGAGATCAACATAATCAAGCTTACCTCAGTTTGACATATATGCCAAATTAATCAACTCATTTTTATCATTGCTTATTTTATAATATAAACAAAATTAATATTTACTTTCTGAATAAGATAATAATTCTGTTCTAATCTATTCAAATTCCCCCAAATAATGTATTCAGTGAGTAACTTCATGTATCTAGGTTGGATGTGAAAATTTAATAGGATGGTTTTTGAAGAAGCTCTCAAAGATTAAGTCTTGACATCAAAAATGGCATCCTGTGGGAGAAAACTTTTGCCTGCTACACCTCGGACAGAAGGCTAATATCCAGAATTTACAGGGAACTAAAGAAACTAAACTCCAAACTCACAAATAATCCAATCAATAAATGGGCTAAGGAACTTAAAAGAAACTTCTCTCCAGGGGATGTCCAGAAAGCCCATAAAATACATGAGAAAATGTTCTGTATTATTAGCTATAAGGGAAATGCAAATCAAAACTTCAATGAGTACCACCTCACTCCTGTTAGAGTGGCAAAAATGAAAAATTCTAACAATAACAGATGCTGGAGGGGCTGCTGGAAAAGAGGAACACTGTTACACTGCCAGTGGGACTGCAAACTGGTTCAGCCACTATGGAAAGCAGTGTGGAGAATCCTCAAAAAACTAAGGATGGAACCACCTTATAACCCAGCTATCCCACTCCTGGGTATTTTCCCAAAAGAGTTAGAATCAGCATATTATAGTGATATGGCTTCATCAATGTTAACAGCAGCTCAATTTACTATAGCTAGACTATGGAACCAACCCAGATGCCCCTCACTCGATGAGTGGATACAAAAACTTTGGTACTTATACACAATGGAATACTACTCGGCCATTAGAGAAAACGATATTATGGCTTTTGATATCAAGTGGATGGAGATGGAAAGAATTATGCTAAGTGAAGTATCCCAATCTCAGAGACTCAAGGGCCGAATGGTATCTCTCATCTGTGGAAGCTAGAATACATGGGGAACCAGTAGGTTAGACGGCTAAGCTAATAATAACTTCAAATTGTATGATTCTCAACGCAAAAGGGGGATGGTTTCTAGGAGGCGTAGGGAGAGGGATGGGGAGGGAAGAGGGGGTAGGAAGAACTACTAGGAGACTAGAGAGTGGGAATATGGGGGAACTATCTCAGAAGCAGATGACATTCCTCAACGAGATACCCATTTAATGCAGGAGTTCTTCTGGGGGAAACAGCAACAGGGGAAACCCAAGCTGGGCATCCATGATTTGCATTAGCTCTGGATAGCTAAGTACATATACATTGGCTATTGATGGTTTGATAATGTTTCCCCCTCAACTGTATCTCTATATCCATCTAATAAAAAAATGGCATTCTGAGATAAAAGCAAAGGGAAGGTATAACTTGTAAAACACAAATAACAAAGTTCAAAATTGCAGGAGACTGCATTAAACCTTGAGAAATAAGATAAATGAGGGGATTTATGACAAAATCTGCAAGTTGTTTAATATTTTCAACATGTAGCTTGCTCAATTTCAGATCATGACTGTAAATGCACAAAGAAATGGTGAAGAGAGGTATATGATTCATTCTTTTAACTCAGTTGCTTATCTCAATGGGATAGCGATAAATAAACATGGGAAACTTTGACTGCAGATTTTAAAAGCCAGAACTGGAGTGTATCAGCCCAGAGAGCTGATGACAAGATGGGAAAGATTGGATCTTGGATTACTTACCCTGTGAGCTTTACAATGCTGTTCAAAACCAGGAAATTACACTAGGTTTCTTTTTGTTACTAAAATTTGGCTTATAATCAGAATTAAGGGTAATGTTAGGTGTAAATCACCAGAGTGTTTGATCCAACTACAATATTATTTTTGAACTGGGTCTAAGACTGGACCTTCATATATATCAGCTGTTCCCAGGCAGAGTAGCAAAAAAACATCTGTTCAAAAATACTGTTTATTTTATTCTATCTCCTAATTGTGTGCTTAAAAATGATTATGACAATACTGGGAAAAGACTGAGCTTTTCTGTTTTGCATTCATATGAAGGAGTTTTATATTTAAATAATAAAGCAAAGGAATATGTGATCCATAACAGTTCTTCAGTTACTTAGCATCTACAAGTTGTAAGCTTTTAGTTTGAGGTAAGGGCAAGTTTTGTCCCACACCTGCCCTTATCTTAAGCTTCCTGGAACTCTGTCCACTCTTCTCTCCCTTCTCCTCCTTATCATCCTACTTTGTTTTCTTTACTTTTGTCCGACCACATCCTCTTAGTAGGATCTGTCTTTCAGTTCTGTGTTCAGGTCTTGATGCTTTCCAGACTGGAGCAATATGTACATTAAAAGCCTCTTCTGTGTCTAAAGGGTCTTAGTGTTAAATATTGTTGCCCATGATGCTGAGTTCTCATTATCAACTCCATTCGTGGGTCTCAGATTTCTGGATGATTACTCTTCCCTCCACTCCACTTGACACCTAGAATGTAGCTTCTGCCTTGTGCTCCAGCAAGGCAAGCTCGTTCCTCTTAAGGAATGAAGACTTGCCCTGAGACCAGATTCCTTCAAGTCCTCTGAGGTTTCTCCAGCAGACCAGATTCTGCAACCTGTTTTTCTTTCTGTGAGCAAATGGATTCGTAATCATCATTAGCATCACTTTGAGTACAGCAAGCTGTCTACTTGGGCTTGTAAACTGCAAGCTCACGTACACCCACTGACCATCTTCTGTACTCATGGATGCTTGAACTAGGTCTGGAATCTGACACTCAGTCTCTTCTGTGCCATTGGTTATCCTGCTGTTCTTACTAGCACTGGCCTCTTGGCTAAGTCAGTTTTACCAGCTTTGCCACAGCATTCCTCTCTTAACTTGATTGTTGAGGCCTTGGCATAACTTATGTGTGTCTTCCCATTAACACATCTGCAACCTTGACCCTTAGTGATGCTGCATCAATTTTCATATTTCTTTTCAGGGAACATGTGTTACCTGCTTTCCATGCAACCTCAAACTCAAATCAGCATATTTTGTCTCCAAAGCCAAAGAAAACGTAATTCTCCCCTGCTCATTTCTTTCTGCTCAGTTTCCCCATCAGCTGCTAAGACAACACATAATATCACTACTGTCCTGGCAAAAAAAAACATAACTATATGAAAGAAGTCTGATAAATAAGAGTTAGAGGTCAGAGAAGCTGCAGCAGAGAGAAAAGTCAAGTTACAAGGGAGCTTAGGGAGGCATCTGGGGGCCCAACAGCCCTGGCCATAAAGACATAGAAACAGTGATATGCAGCTTGTCATCCAAACAGGACCCAATTGGGAATTAAAAAAAACTCTGTCAATAAATTTATCAGAAAATGATGTAGGGGCTGAAGCAGTGGCTCAGTGGTTACAGCGCTTGCCCGGCATGCGCGAAGTACACAGGTTCAAACCCTAGCACTCACGTACACAACTAAGTGTCAGAGCAATGAAAGCCATGTGAAAAACTCAATAAAAAATTGATTCTCTCTGTCTCTCTCTCTCTCTGTGTCCTTCTCTCTAAAAAATTTTTTTAAAAAGAAAATGATGTAAAATATATCTATAGAGCATTAATTAGAACATATGATTGCCTTGTAATAAGATAATTTTATTTCGAGTCTAAGAGAAACAGGGAATGTATTCAGAAGTTTAAGAATCACTGTGCAGGAATCAATCTGCATTTCAAAATACATCTACAAAAAAGGATCAGTTCATACCATGGCTCAACCCCTCTCTCCAGAATTTACAGTCACCAGGGTAGGTTTCCAGGTACTTACCACTGCCACCAACATGCCTACACCAAGGTTATACTACCAGTGAATAATACTCTGAGACCATGAAGGAAAGGTGACCTTTCCATTCATATTTCATAGGACAACTGAGTTAAATATGAAGACTTTGAAGATGGTGTTGCTAGCAATACACAATATTCAAGTGAAAATGTATTTTTAAAAATTGTTATTTCTCTTATTTTTAAATACTGACTTCTATGCAGAATATAGATAATTCCATATTCTACATATCTTTTTTTCCTGGAAAAAAGTCATTGTTATAGTAATCAAAAGTGTAATGACATGTATTATTGGTGTGTTTTCTTCAAACTCTCTCAGATGACAGTGAATACAATTCTAATCCCTACTTCTTTTTCACACTACATGACATCATTTTCATTTCCCATGTCATTAAAATATCTTGGTAAATATTATTTCAATTTCTGCACAGTATGCTCTCATATAGTGATATCATATCTTAATAATTTGTCAATTGTTGAACATGTTGATAAAAACTTTGGCAAAAATATATATCCATATTTCAGAACATTTCTTTATAACAGATTCTGAGAAGTGGGGTTACTTATGAAAAGATAATAAGTTTGTTTAATCATTTTAACACATAGCCAAATTATTTTCCGGAATGTTTAAAGTGACTCACAATCAAATGGGCGTTGGATGAGAAAACTCACGTCACCATCTCAAGGTTCTGCCTTTGCACACTTGGTGGTCTCAGGTGGCCTGCACTGTCACTAATTTATAAAGTTTATTGTAGCTTTCTTTATGGTATAGTTCATAATCTTTTTGCAAGTGTTCCTGTAACTGTTAGACTATAGAAATTTGTATTTTTTAATTTCCCATTTTGCTAGGCAACATTTTATACTCACCTATCAACTTTATTTAAAATCATAAATATTCTATGCTATCATTCATCTAGTTGCTCTGTACTAAACGGAAAAGAGAATCCGCTCTACATTCCTTGATTAGTAGCATATTAAAAATACATTGAAAAATCTTCCACTAGACTTAGCTTCTCATTATGTTTCTGGTGACTTTTGAATTGTCCATGTTTAGGACCTACTTTTTTAGGCCCTGGGGCATGATCATAACTATTGAGACTTCACTAGGAATATTCCCTTTTATCAATAAAAGTACTTTATCTTAAGTAACAATGATTTTTCTTAATATTTCAAATATCCTCCATGATCATTCACTTCTTTTTTTACTTAACATTTTAATTTTGTTTAAAATTCATTTAACCAGTTCAGATAGCAAGCACAACATTGGATTTAACATATCAACACAATCTGACATGTTTAATAATTGGATCCTTTCATCTCTTATATTTTATATTCATTACTGCTTCTGATAGTTTGTATTAGAGTTTTCTACTCAATATTTGCTTTCTCTTCTTAATTATTTTGAGTTATATGTGCATGTGTTTATGATATTGGACATCTTAGCTCTCACAGCATAATTTTTTCCAAAGCATTTTTTAAATGTATCTTAAATTACATTTCAAGCTCCATAATATAAATATTTTAAAATCACATTTGAAAAGGTATAGTTCAAATATTTTGTTGTGCTTTTTTTTACCAGATTTTGTTCATTCAATTAAGTGTGATAAATGCTGCCAATTTTCTTTTGTTAAGAGAAGTATTAATGTTCCTTTTTTAAAAATGTAATTTTGTTACCTCTGTATGCTAGTTTGTCCAAATGTTCCAACCATGACTATCTCATTTCTGAGTTTCTTATTTTGATTCTTTCTTTATCTGCTACTACCAGAGA
Organism: Aplodontia rufa; assembly: GCA_004027875.1. Lineage (NCBI taxonomy): Eukaryota > Metazoa > Chordata > Mammalia > Rodentia > Aplodontiidae > Aplodontia > Aplodontia rufa. The sequence goes on from PVKS010012310.1 coordinate 11,377, forward strand.
TATTCCAGCATCCCCTGGTCTTAGGACTCAGGTTGGAGAAATAAGAGATTTCTCTTATACCATCTAAAATCCAAATCTCCTGCCTTAGGCTCCCTCTAGGAATTGATGCTTGCTTAGAGGACATCTCAGCTGTCTCCAAGACTTTCTTCATGGGTGTGACAGAACTACATGACAAGATAAGGTGTCATTGTTTTCTTCCTCAAGGTTGGAAATACAATATAGACTTGGAGTTAGGATCAAATCTGGTACATTTTATTTGGATTAGAAAAAATATATTCAGCTATTCTTGAAAATGTTGTTTTTGTCCCATCTATTCTATTCTTTCATGTGTATATTATTTCTTTAGACTGAATCCTCCATCCTTACCATCATTTTAAAGCTATTATCTTATTTTCTTTATTGTTTTCTTCCAGAAAAAAGAAATGAAATTTATCTACTTGTTTACTAATATTTTCCCTCATGTCCAGAATGATCCATTATTGTTTTACATTACTTGGGTTTTTCATGTTTCTGGTTCAGTTGCTAATCTCTGATATTATCTAACCCTTTTGATACTCTTGCTACAAGTTCTATTCTTTTGTTGTTGTTGGTGTTTTGTTTTCTAAGATCATTTCTAATAGACTATATCCAAATTCTGTCTTCTAAAATCAGGAGTCAAATCCCTCAAATGCTCATGAGCATTACTGCACTAAATCACGGGACTGAGGTTCTTACTCACACTCTCCCCACTTCCCCACTGCACCTTCCAGTGGTTATATCTCCAAAGGAGGAACTAGTAGCAGATTATTTATTTTTCTGGTCTGAATCTGGAAGTATCCTCTTGTACATTTTTTACTAGAATCTTTACTAGTCCTTCATAGAACTCAGTACAATTTCTATGAAACTTTCAGTACAGGGCTGAAGAATTGCAGATAGCCTTCCTTTTCTAAGTAGGACTCAGTAAAACATGAGTATCAGTATGTTGTTCTTATAAAAATAGGATTCTTTCAAAATGGTTTCTTGCAGTCCAGTTCTCTGCCCAATGTTGGCACAATTGTCAACAGCACACATATTACTGGGTAGTAACAAGGTCTGCAAGCCAATAATGGCTAGATGAAGTCTACAGAAAATCTCCCACCCTACTCTAAGTAGGTTCATTTCTAACATTAATCTCTCTTAGAGTGGATCCCAAAGGCATTGCTAAAATCCAGCTCTCACTCTTTCTTTTTTTTTTTTTCAGAAGGGCCAAGGTCGTGTACCAATCTTCCAGAATGATTTTTCCCATCAATCTAATACCATGTGTGATGGTTAATTTTATGTGTCAACTTGCCTAGGCTATGGTACCCAATTATTTGGTCCAACATTAGTCCAGATGCTGCTGTGGTCACATTTTTGAAGATGGATTATCCTTTATAATCCATTGAATTTAAGTAGATCACCTTCCATATCATGGGAGGGTTTCTTTGAACCATTGTAGGCTTAAGAGCAAAAACTGACATTCCCCCAAAAGAAGGAATTCCACCTCATGACTGCAAATAGAAACTCTGCCCTAGTTTCCAGCCGGCTGCAGCCTGCTAACTTTCCCTAGGAATTTTAGACTTAAGAGTACATCAGCTCTTGTTTCTATTCCTAGACTTCCAGCCTGCTTTACAGATTTCAGATTTGCTAGTCCCTACAACTACATGAGCTAATTCTTGAAAATCTCTCTCCTCAATTTCTTTCAATATATATCTATATATGTATAAACATACATAACTGCACAAGTGTATATGTTCACATATATACACATCTTTGTATATGTGTATGTGTGTGTGATATATGGAAAAACTCTAATACATCATCAAAACAAATGCAGTGTAATGGAAGTGTTTCCTTTTCCTTACAGGTGATATCACGCAACCATTCTTTCCAATGCTGATGCAGACCAGCCATGACACCTAATTCTACTTGAAGTGGATATATCATTGGGAATATGGAATAGAAGGAATAATTACTGCACTGTGCTGGTTTATTATATCAAAGTGTCAATTTGACTACATTTTTCTTTAGTTCTTTTTTAAGTACTTCCTCTTGGATCAACTCTCTTAGCACAAATTATTACCTGTTTGAAAAATATTTCCAAATGTATGTCTAAACTGTCAAAAATATTTCCAATTGCATACCAAAAGTTTGATTTTATCCTCAAATAATGTTCAGTGTCTGATCACTGCAGAATACTAATTTTGACCCTTACACAGGACATGTAAGATGATTATGAATCAAACCCTCTCTTTAAGAAGTATAAAGTTTAAAGGAGGAAAAGACAAACATTTGCATAAGCAAGCACAATGTGAAATTGTGAATGCTACATGCCATAAACAAAATTGCTAGGGAATTTCAGAGAAAGGAAAGACTCATTCTTGCTCTCAGGGATTAGGGGATATTTTGCAATGCTAGAATCTGAGCTAGGTCTTAAAGAATGAATAGGGTTTTAGATATATTTAAATGAAGGAAAATAATAAGGTGGAAGAGGAGATAGTGTAAGATTAAGACAGACTAGAGATAACATATAGGCAACTGTGAGTAATACACTTGGCAGGAATGTAAGTAAATTGTTTATAGAAAAACAATTTGGGAGATACTTGGGAAGGTAAATGGAAGCTAATTTATGCAATGCATAAGCAATAATTTTCTGAAAGGAAAAAGGCAGAAAGAAAGCTACAGAACCAGTATTTACTGAGTACATACTATGTACTTGGCACTTCTGAGTGATTTCATCTGTTAATTTGGTAGGCATTCATTTCCCAAGTGTTTATTTTGACCTCCCTCTGTATGAAAAGCAGTATTCAAGGTGGTAGGAATGTAATTCATCAACAAAATGCCAACAGACCTATGTTATAATTGGGGACATTGGCCTATGGAAGTTAAGCAGTATGCCTAAGGCAGTAAGTAGCCTGATAGTAAGAATCAATGCCAGGCTTTTATGGTTTAAATATGAGGTTTCCCACAAAGGTCAAGTGTGAAACAATGCAAAAGGGTTTAGAGGTGAAATGATTGGGTTATGAAAACCTTAATCTAATCAATACGTTTATTAATTGGATGGTAACTGTAGGCAGATAGAGTATGGCTGGAGGAGGTGGGTGTCTGGAGGCATGCTCACGGGGTTTACATTTTGTCTAAGGTGAGCAAAGTATTTGTCTCTCTCTCTCTCTCTCTCCTTCCTCATGTGATATCCTGAGCTGCCTTCCTTCTCCACACCCTTCCACCATGATGTTTTGCCTCACCCAGAGCCCTGAGGAATGGAGTCCACATTCTATGGACTTAGACCTCTGAAACCATGAGCCCTATAACAAACCTTTTCTCCTCTAAAATTGTTCTTGATAGGTCTTTTTGGTGACAGCACAAAAAAGCTGACCAGAACACAGGTGTAGACACTGTATCAATCTGAACCAAAAGCTCATTTGCTGTTGTTGTTTCCATTATAACAGGCTATCTCAAATCTTGCTTGGATTTGAACTTTGTGAATATTCACAGATCAGGATTAACTTCCACGTCCTATACTTTGTATTTCAGGATATTACTACCTGTTCACATCTCACCTGTCTCTCTCTCTAAATATAAGCATGACCACTGTGTAAACAGTCCCTGATCCCCTGCTCTCAATGCAGTAGCCATCTTCAAACTGTAATGACACAGTTAATACGCTGATGCGACTAGCATGGACCAAGTTATAACTAGCTATGTGCTAATTAGCACAAACGTGTAACTCTCCTACACCATGGTAAGTCCCTAGTATCCGAGGCCTCATAAACCATGGAACATGCCTTGAGTACAGCTAAGAAAAGTGAACGAGGACCACTTCTTCCCTGATGGAAAAGCCATATTGTACATACAGGTAGTGATATGATGTGAAAGCCCTACAGAGCAGAAAGAAAGGAAGGAGTTTCTGCAACTGCAAAAATGCTTCATACATAAGCGGGCAACTAGTACCTGTATTTTGAACAAGGAGATTTAAAACTTTGAAGTATTTACTCACAACACCACATTTTCTGATACATCCCTCTGGAGTTATTCATTTTAAAAAGGAAATATGACAGGAGATATTACCTTCAAATTTTCCTGTTAGAATGCAGGAACGTTCTTCCTACTGTAGTTAGTGGCTCTTATACCTTCCTTTTACAGAGGTCTGGATTTGAGGTTCTCATAAACTTGGCTTTCAGGTTGTTTGCTCTCTGCATGCCATTAGAAACAGCATTTTCCTGGCATTTCTATTGAAAATACTTTTGGCTCAGTACTGGGCTCTCTAACCACAGGGTGCTTAGACAGGGAGGGGACCATGGAGGGGGAGAAAACGGGGGCAGCTCCGCAGGCTGGCAACAGTCTTAGTGGAGAATGCATTCAAACAAACCACACGGTATTTTCCCAAGCCCCCAAGTGTCGGAATTTCATTTCAACTGAGAGTAGAGAAATACAGAGTAATATCAAGACTGCTTGCTTTTAGAAAACAGAGAGCCTTAGTGGTCTCAGTGCAAAGAGTTTATTTCTAATACTTTAGAAAGTGTTATTACAAACAAATAACAGGCACTCCTTGTGGACAATTAGGGATTAAGTCCTTTTGTTTTCAAGTTGGCCCTCTGAGTTTCATTGACTGGTTTCCAAGGTGTTGGTGCTTCCAAAAAGTTGGCAGAGAAAGGGAAGAAGGGCAGAACAAGATCTTTGTCATCGAACTTCACTGTGTTTATACTAAACAATGCAGAACAAAGCAGATGAATCATAGGTTCCCTTTCTCTCACTGTTCAAAGGTTTTGCCATGGCTGGAGAAGCATGCACAACCTCCTGGGCCCCTTCTCTCAGCTTTTGGAAGCTGTTCTCTCTCCTGGGGTGTATTTTCCCTTGGTCTTGCCTTGTCCTTTAACTTGACAGCTACTTTAAGCCAACAATCTCAAATAGTTTTAAACATTACTTGGTAACAAGCTGTTCCAATTTCGAAAGTTTCAAGAAACCAAAAGATATTAAAAGATCATAGGGACAGCTAGCATCAGAACTGTTACAGTGTCCATCTCTCCTTAGTATACTGTCATAAAGTCACAACAAATCTATAAAAATACATGTATGTATAAATATGCATATATGCATATATGGGTATATAATGATATCTTTTTTCTATATATCTATATCTATATCTATCTATATATATATAATCTAGACAGAATAGTTGGTATAATGAGATAAATTTGGTATAGATACTTAGCTCTGTTATAGACTAGTTGTTGACCTTGGATGACCTATTTCCCTTTATCTTCCGTATCTATAAATTTTGGATAATGATGTTGATTTAACTGTAGTTGTTAGGATAAAATATAATAACATGCATACATCAACTAGTAGGGAACTTACCTCATAGCAAAAACTCAATGTTATTACTGCTATTACTTTTGTTAAATGTCCCAGTTTATCAGAGACGCTAACTGTAAAGGTTCTCCTAGCTAGTATAGCCCAAAGGACACAACAGCTTTCCTTGTAGGCTTTTCACCTGAACACTTCTATTTCTTTCCTTTCCCCTACCAAGACTTAACTGTGTTCACCATCAGTAAGACTCTAAATGCAAAAAAAAAAGAAGAAGAAAAGAGAAGAAAGAAAGAAAGAAAAGTTTGGAGAACTGGATACCAAGAGAATAAATATCATTTTATTGCTTAAGTGGTCCTTTTTCTTAATGTTATTCCTTGTGCCTCCCTTTATCATTGCCTTAAATTTTATAATCCAATGACACAACGAAGAAAAAGTGCATTTATCCAATTCTGTTAATGAGCAAGTCAACTCTATAGAATTGGCTTTTCCCCCCTCTCCGACTGGACCAATCAATTAAGTTAGAATAATACAGTCTGTGTGGCTCAATTACAGTGAACATTTCTGCCATCTGCTATCAAAACAGATATAATATTGTTTTATTTAACAATATTTTCTTCCCTAGTTTGGTTTCCTAGTAACACAGACTCATGATTTCAATGTCTACAATAGAAACTTGATTTAGCAATAATTATTATGGTGATGTCACTCAAGTGTGAGCCCAAAGTAGAAGTTATGAACTCACCACTGCCTTCCGCTAACAGTGGACATGGCATTTAGGGATTATTCTTTTGATAGAAACATGGTGTGATCCATTTCAACTAAAGGACACGTTGCATCTGCAGGAAGTGTGGAAGGTCTCACCGGTTTATTTTAGTAACAAGGAGTTAAAGGTTTTGTTCAGCTTTTTACATTTGAGAAGAACACATTGGCATGGTTTTTTCCCCTAGAATTGTGGAATGGTTTGATAAGGACTGGCCCACTGACAAAGTGAAATATTTGCCAAGACAATGGATCTATGTTTGCATTGTATTATAAGCCTCTTTATGAATTTTTCTAGCACCTCATATTTCATCTATGCTTTGGAGACCTGAAGTCCTCATTGCTTTAGAGGTAACTATTTTTGTTCTCTCTGTAATTTCTCCATTTTAAATTCTGCGTGCAAGTTCAAAGTTAGTGCCTCATAATGGCATGTATCTCTATGGCTTATTCTAATGGCCTGCAGTCAATCAACACAAAGATTAAGGTTTGTGATGTAATATTTTTCCTCCTTAGTGAAAGTAGATATCCTCTGATGTTAGCACTAAATTTCCTACCTTCCTAAGGAAGGTAGAATAAACTAACTGAATGCCTTAGACATAATTAAGCAATGGTGCCAACATAGTTTCCCTTGTTAAGTGAGAAAATGCAGTACTTGAGCAGAAATACTTCTAGGAATGGAAAAACAACCAACAACAATAATAAGTAATAATAATTAAATAAATAAAATGCTCCTAGTCTTTAGTTGTCTATACTGAGTAATGGTGGTTAATTCTTTTTGTTCTTCTGTAAAGTAGAAATCATTATGGTAATTTAGTATATCATAGTGGACAACACAAAATAAGTTCAAATTTCAGGGCAAAATTTTCTGGATGCTCAATGTATAATAAACATTATAATTTCCCAATTAAAATCCAATATCACCCACTCATCTCAAGTATCCAGACGGATATATCACATTACGATGGCTTTGGCTGGTAGTGGTGAGGACAGGGGACAGGATGTTTTGACAATTGCAGCAGAATGCTTGGGATGATGACTTTTCCATACCTTCTATTATTTGCTGTATCATTCCCCACAACCACTAAAAGCAATAAAGCAATATGATATCCAAAGAGTTTTAAAATTTCTGACTAGATCCTTGTCTGTTGAATAAGGAAGTGCATCGCTTAATTTTTACAACTTGTGTTTTTTCTGTAATTAATCAAATGATATGTCCTTCTTGATTTGATAACTAGTTGAAGTGTTTGTAGTTATAGCAGTGATTCTCCATAGGGGGTAATTTCCACCACTACCCCATGGTATTTGGCAATTTCCAAACACTTTGGTTGTCACAGCTGGGAAGGATGATGCTCCTGGCATTTTGTGGATAGAGACTGAGGATATTGCCAAACATCCTTCAGTACAAAGAACATTCCTTCCTCATCCCTACTATTGACATCAATACCGTTGAGACTGAGAAACTCAGAAGAATAATAAAACGGGACAGGTGGAATTGACTTTCTAAATCTATTGCACTAGTGCAACTCCACAACTGAGATCAATGCTCATAATATTTCTTGGGTTTCTATCATTGGTTCAATAAGAATTTTTATTGATCCAATGTGTCCTAGGGACTGATCATGTAATGACTAACAAACACAGACTTTGTTCACCCTCATGTGAGGTTTAAATGTAGTAGGCGAATCACTTCAAATTACAATACTTATGAATGTACAAACACAGAGTAAAAAGCTCTCTGTCATTTGAAAATTCAAAAAGAGGCAATAAGATGATTTTCCAAGGTGCTCTGCAGGGAGCGCTTTCAACTGAAAGGGAGATTGAACTAAATTGATGAGTTTGGCATTTTCTTTCAATTCTAACAGGCATTAAAGTCTGTGAGTATGAAACTTCATGATCATTTATTTTTTTGACTGCCAACTCTCTGAGCCCTCTTTCTACACATGATAAATTTCTCACTTTATGAGTCTTGGTAGAAGACAGAGCTTTCTCCCACTAAGGAAACTAAGAACGCCAAATGCTTATTTGTACAGTCTCCCTTGCATGGGGGACACAGAATTTACACTCGAAGTTCTGTCATACAGAAGTACCTGCCCCAGACTTCGTACCCTGAGCTAACAAGGGAAAAAGAGAATCCCTCCTTGAAGAGGCGGCTCCATCACATCCAGGAGCAATAACGCATGGGTGGTAGCAGCCAGGTTGGTGTCTTTGTAGCACACCAACCCCATTTTTTGTGGTGCTGGTGATTGAATCCAGAGGAGTTCTACCACTAAGCTATATCCCCAAACCTTTTAATTTTGAGACAGGGTCTTGCTAAGTAGCTCTGCTGATTTTGAACTTGCAATCTTGTAGCCTTGGCTTCAGAGTAGCTGGGATTACAGGTGTGAGCTACCATGCCTGAATGTAGCCCATGCTTCTGGCTGCACTCCAGCACCCCTGACTCCCGCCTGCTTTACAATCCAGGTCCTTCAGCTTTCCTCTAAGAGTCCTTGTTTTTCCCAAACCCCTTTAATAAATGTATTTTTAACTTAAATTATCCATGTGTGGCTTCTGTTTCTTGCCGAGCAAACCTTGACTGATACACTTTCAAGTGTGTGCTTAACTTAATGTTAAAATCCACATTTCTATGAAACACTGAAGATAACAGATGTCAAATTCCAATGGGAGGCTCCTAATCACTGCATTCAGATTTGCCAAGGGAGTGTCCTCATTCTCTACTCTGGGAAACTTAAGCCAGATCAAGAAAATAAACACAAGAAGGGAGCAGGCTTGTGAGGATATTATTGTAAAGATTTACAGTCATTATTCACAGAACCCGTATTTGAAAACTTGCCTATTCACTAAAATTTATTTGTAATCCAAAATTAATTCTCATTGTACTTTGTGCTCACAGAGGACGCCTGCAAAATAACAACAACAACAACAAAAATTTAGAGCCACTATATGTGCGTCTTGTCAGTTGAAGTACAGTAAGGTGACACCCCACCCACTTGTTTCAGCCCTCATACTACAAACAAGGTCCTTTTCCTCATATATTTAATGCTAGGTTTTCTCATTTTTGTGCTTTTCATTGATGATTATGCTGGTAAAATAGCACAAAGCAGAGCAGTGAAGCGCTATTTAATGTTTTAAGCACAAGTTTGTGAGGTGCCTCATGGAGAAATGACTACAATTATTCATGAGTTATAATGCTGTTGGCAGTGACTAAAAATTCAATGAACCAATAATATTTATCAAATAAAATTGTTTTAAGCATAAACACACATAACACAAGGAGCTAAGAGAGCCTGTCCTTGCATTTTCCCCAAAGGACAATGTTTCAGTATTTACTAGAATCTTTATATAATATAACTATAATGGATTGTGAAAATTAACTGAGAGAGAGAGGAGTCAATCACTATGAGTTCTTACCACACTCCGAGAGTGAAGAAGAAATGTGTGCTTATGTTCTTATCTCAAACCTAGGAATGGGCCTCAAAAGACCATCTGGAAGTTTTCTGTGTTTCCCGAATTCGGGGCCCTCAAGAACCATTTTATCTGACTCCAGGATAAATGAGAGAAGGGGGAGCTGATGGCGGCAGTAGTCACATCCCAAGTGTTGCTGGACTCCGCTCCCAATGCTTCAAAGCACAGAATGAGTGTGTGTCCCCATGGACAGATAGGGGAGCACAGGAGAGAGAATGTCAGAAGACAGCGCCTGGTCCTGTCCCATGGGAGTAGCTGCAGTGAACAAATGGCTTCAGTGTGAAAAGGCTCAGCGTACACTGCCAGATAAACAGGAACTGAGGAAGAGGTTGCAAGAGGACACTCACAACTAAGAAGCTGCAGGGGTGCAGGAACCCCTCAAGATCCAGTGTCCTAACACAGAAAAAGTCAATTTGCTACCCATATGCAGCAAGCTTCCTTTCCTATTGCACCAGAAAGAAATGTGCTGTTTTTACTTTCTCCCTCTTCTCCCCTTACTGTCAAACAAGACGGAGTCTGAAAAATAGATGGTGAAGGAGACCAAGAAGCTCAAGTGAGGACACAAGAGAAGCCAATGCCATTTCCTCTATCAATGGATTGATTCTGCAGCTGCAAGAAACTAACATTGAGTTTGCAGTTTAGTTTATTCCTATATGTAACTGGCATTTTAATTTCTGATTATAGATAATGTTCATGATTTAGTGTATGTTTGGAGTGACCTGTTACTTAGCAGTCATCAAAAAGTCACAGGCTTGCCAGAGTTTTCATACAGAAGCACGGAAGAACTTCTCCCACTGAATGAGGATGGTGGGAAGCAAGAATTGAGTGGCGATTTGATCGTGCCACAGGTTCATGCTTATGGAAGCCGTCATCTGTGTTCACATGGGGTGTGGCTGCATGGTGAGATGCCAGAGTGGTGGCTCTAGGGCTAGGTTTGAATCCTGCCATTCACCATGTGTCAGCTGTGACGGTGTGTTTAACGTCACTAAACATGAAGTTCATCACACGTAAAGTGCAGATGAATAGTATATTAGGAATACAGTTTGGTAAGCATTGCCCTTGGATCAAATCCAGATGAAAAGAGAATTTTATAGCCAGTATTTGACTGTTTATCAGATCCAGTCTGATACAGTGCTCCTGAACAGTATCACCAGAAGCTACAGGCTCATTAGGAGGGGTGAGCCAAGGTCAAAGCCAGGATAAGGCATTCCTTGCTGGTATGGCAACCTCACATCAAAGTTTCTTTGTCCCTGGCAAAATTACAATGAATTCAGTCTAATCTCACCCTGGATATTCATGGTGTCTCTTCCCAATAATTCATGCCCCACTTGAAATGTTGCAAGAACCTCCCCTTGGATTTGTGCAAAGATACAATAAAATAGAAATAATGCATATAAACTTCGTAGCATGTGACATGAAACAAGCTTAATATAAGATTACCAATATCATGAAATGATTTTGATATGCAATCTATCCAGCATTTAATATATTTAACCCTTCTTTTCTGGTTCAATTGGGTACAAGAAAATATAGCTTAAAGAGATGTCAAGGAATCATTTATAATAGAATCACTCCCTGAGGCTAAATTAACCTTCCTGCCATCTGAGATTTTCACCATATTTTATAATTAGAAGTAGAGCTTCAGTGATGTTCCTTAATAATACTTGGATTATAAGAGAAAATTCTGATACTTAAATTTCCTCTTGTTGAACTCTTAACATGCTTTACTTTGTCTGAATAATACACAGGAAAAGCAATTGACACATGGGGGTTTCTTGCCCCACACCCTCCATTCTCATCCACACTGCCACTAATTGACATCTCTCTTCCACTTTTCCAGGTTCAACAACTCGACTCTTTCATTTGTTACTTTGCATGATTTTCCACTCATTTATCCTTTTTCTTACCAGCCTTTTTATATTTAACTTCATAACATGCTGCCAATCTTGGATATAATACAAAGTTCTGACCATTGCTAACTGTAACGAAAAGATAATTTCTTAGCATTTAAATAATGTAGTATTTAATACACTACTGTGTTGTACTTATTTTTTAAATGTCCCCCATAGCATAATAAGGTTTTAAAAATAAAATATCCCTTTAACAATTCATTTTCTCCTGAATGGCTGCTTAGGCTCCAAGAGCCTTGCTCTCATGTTAGCAGTGGCATTAACAAGTCAGGGTTCATCAATATAAAGTGAGTCACTAAATTGAACAGTCAACTTGAATTTAAAATCTACTTCAAGGGACTCTACAAACTAGGATCCAAAGTAAAAAAATATAAATAAAGGGAGAATTTTAAATGAAGTTAAATTATTTAACAGAAATCAAAATTATAAATGAGAAAGTATCCAAATCCTAGAGTAAGATCTTGACGGAGCAAAATAAAAGGGGAAGTAGTCATCTTGGTTTCTCTGGCATTAGGCATTTTCCCTGTAAATACAGGAAATTGAAAAGAATTTAAAAAGCTAAGTATTTAATTCAACTAGTAGATAGGTGTAATTGAGAAATAAGCTTCATTAAAAAAGAATTATTAAGTTTCTTTTGGCTGACCTGAGGCAACACCATTTTATAAATGCATTTGTGTTTCAAACAATTTTCTCAGAAGGGTCTGTTATCTCTTAAAAATCAGGGATTAACTGAAATGACAGTTCTTAAGAATATGAGCCAGGGGCGGTGGTGCACACCTGTAATCCCAGCAGCATCTTGGGAGGCAGGAGGAGGCAAGAGGACCGCAAATTCAAAGCTAGCCTCAGGAAATTAGCGAAACTGTGTCTCAAAGTAAAAAATAAAATAGGGCTGGAGATGTCACTGAGTGGTTAAGTGCTCCTGGGTTCAATCCCTGGTACAAATAAACAAATAAATTAATTAATTAAAAAAAAAGATTGTTAGTTCTAAGTAGATATGATTCCCAGACGTTAACTTTCATCTGAACCCAGGGATCCGGCAAAACCTGATCTGATCATGAAAAAGAAACCCATATAGGGTTATTATGTTCTTTTTTATTCAAAATTTAAAGTGGGCTAACAAGAAAAAGCCAAAAGTATTCACAATAATTGTAGAAATAAATTTCATGACAATTTAGAAACAACTGTTTTTTAGAATGTACAGCAAGCTGCATGAGGTTTAGGACCAGTATCTTCCTTATTCATTGCTATATCCTTAGTGCTCTGCACAGAGTCTAACCATAAATCCAGATTCTGCAAATATTTGTAAAATTAATAAGAACAAACTACGATATACCAACTCAAAGAACAGAGGAAAATGCACTGGCCATAACCTATTTTCTTCCCTTCATTCATTTATTCTAACTCAATAAATATTCCAGCTCTGCTCTGGGTGTTAAAGGTAGGGTGGTGAACTAAAGTATCTCTGCCACCATGTATCTTATATGCTCAAGGGACTTAAAATTATTTTTGATGATAGGTGGCTGGGTGGGCCCATTCATGTTCTGAAAAAATCAGACTATGAAGTGATCCCACTTCAGTGGATTTGGTAAATTATAGTGTCATTAGAAATTAGTTTAAGTCCTCATAAAATAGTTGACAGAAGTGTTTAAGATTTACTGTGTCTCTGGTTTCATTTAAAAAAAAAAATGGTTACTGAGGATTGCATTGCAGTCTGCATTGCTACATCTGTTATTCGTTTCCACTTTTTAGCCCATGAGTTAGTAATTAAGGAAGCTTTGCCTGGACAGGAAAAACTGATTAATTGAGTTTGTTCTCATAACTGTGACTTAATCTTCTGCTTTTGATGGGAACAAACAATAATAAAAGCAGAGGGTCAAACCTTAAAATAAACTGCATGGTGCTTTTAAGGTAAACAAGTCAACTAATTTAACATAAGCAGTGTGGGCTGGTGGGGATGGCGGGAGAGGTGGTTAATCTGGATATGCTTCATGTCCAACCAGTAAGCTAGCTAGTTTTCTAGCCTATTTGCCAGGTAAGGAACTTCCTGACCAGGGTCTTGTTTTCCCCTTACTTTCTCATCTGTTTCAGAAAAGATGAGAAAGTACTCAAATATTAACTCTATAGACAATACAGTCAAGTTATGTTCTTTTTTACTCCAAAGGCTACATAAATCATTAATATAACATATAAAGTGACATGGTCACTATTCCAAATATATAGTAACATAATAAGGAAAACTACGTTCATACTGAGTTAGAAGAGATTTAATTTAAACTTGAAAAGATTTTCATAAATGTAAGTTCTGTTAGGTACTTGTAGCTATGCATCCTTGGAAAAGTTGCCAAAATTCTCTGCACGTGTATGATTATTACATAATACTTTTGTGATAATATTACACAACACAAAATGTTGAGAGTGTTAAGGTGATCCATGATAAAAGCTTTGCATGATGCATTGTACCTAGTGAATTTTCAGTATTAACTATTACTGTGCTAGCTATTTTTATGATTTTTATTTTTGAGGATTTTCTTAATAAGAGGAAAAATAGAAAATGGGGTCATATTGTTTTACTCATCATCAGAAAAAAGATACTGGATTATCTTTTGATGATTCACTATTAAATTAATAAGTTTTATTATTACTAGCATAATACAAGTCTGCCAATAATAATTTTGTCAGTATTATTAAATACAGTTTCTAATTCCTAATATCATCAAAAAGTGTTAAACATTTAAATCTTTGCTTTCTCACTGTTTGCATGTAAAACATCGCATCTGAATCTTTACTCTTCTTTCTAGTAGTTCAAAGTTTGTTGCTTTAGCAATCGTTTTTGTAAATATTTATACAAGCATAAATTTGGTGTGGTATCATGTGCAGAAGATTGCCAGTCAATAATCTTCATTTCAAACTCGCATGCAGGAGTCCTATCCTACATGACAAATGGAATGGGAGCTAGAGAAAGCCGTAAAAACTCCTTTCATCCACGGAGCAATGTTTCACGCAGTAGTCTATGGAAAACAGCACAAACTGCAAAGCTGCTAAACAGAACTCCAGCAATAGCACCACCCAGAACCTTAAATTCTCTGCATAGGAATATACCACTGACAACATAAGATCATCCGCCCAACTTTGGTGAGCAACATCTTTACTTCCAATGTCCCTTGTAAAGGAAAAGTGAAAACCTGGGTCAAGAATTTACTTGAAAGATACATAACATCCTGACACATAAGCTAGTCCTCCAGAATTGTGAAATATTATAAATCTTCCAAATATCCATGGGGATTTAAAGTTAGTTACTCGCTAGTGCATCAAGTACAAGTTTGTTCATTTATAAAATATTACTATACAGAAAACACTAACCCTGAAAATTAGCAGAAATCAGAATTCAGAAAAGCACGTGATATACCGGCCAACTGAAAATTTGTTTTCAAACAAAGCATCTGCACTTAAAAGCATATGGATTAAAGCAAATTTGAAGATTAGACTTTCACGTAGTTAGGTTTGAAACATAATCCTTTAGTTGAGCTCATTCATTACAGAAAAGCATCAGCAGCCTCAGTAAATATATTCCATGTCTATGCTAGATGTGTGCAATAAAGCAATAAAGAAGATATATGTTAGAAAAGAAAATTGTAGTGTTATTATCTAAATCCAGTGGAGACAGACTTCTGTTAAAATGTTCACTGTAGCCTTGAAGATTGTTTCCAAATATCATTAGATCCAAAAATACACAATTTGGCCACAAACCATGTAGCTGCTATGCCCAGAGCTATGAGTGTTTTACTCTTCATCCTAACCCCTATCTACCATCTGGATTTTCTTTACCCATCCCCACATCAATAAGTTAACCTAACTAGACGAGAAACCTTGCATTGCTGAAGATGGTTCTAATTTCAGATTCTTTCCTCCATATGTTTTTCAAATGTCCTTAACTGACTCATTTTGTACTTATTCTAACATCTGATCCTTTTGTTTTCCCATGTGTTCCTTTTCATCTAATCTCACTTTATCTAAGTTCAACAAATCATATTTCTTTTCAACTCTGGTATTTCTTCTGTATACCTTAAAATTCCCATTTTCCACTTCCATTTCATAGTTCCTTGTGTGACCCTCCTTTTCTGGATGGATCCTCAATTTTGAATCTAACTATTTTATCTTGCCTAAGCTGTTTCGTATCTGACCTTAACACTGCGGTGAATATCCATGGGAATTCTAGAACCTCTAGCCCTTGGCCTATAACTCTAAAGCCTCCTGATTTGGGATCACAAGAACGCAAGCTTGTGCCCACAGAGCTCCACCCTCAAAACTGATCAACAACAGCAATGGGAAAGAAGAGATCAACCTCTTACATTTATATTAGGTTCTAGCCTAATCCTTTACAATAGCTTCACTAGAACCCAGATCTTGATTTATAGCACTCTCTCCAGTAAAAGGAACCAGGGATTTTTGGAGAAATGGTTGATTCTAGGACTAGGGTAAGAAATAAATGAGATAAACCTTAAGTGCTTGTAATGCAAGAAGGCTTAAAAAATTGATTTAAAAAGACCTTATATAATTAGGGCTATGTCAAAGGGACAGAGAAACCAGTTGAAGGAGTTCATAATGGTTTAAGCTGTAATAGTTTGAGCAACAAAATAAAGGAGGTAGTATTGGATAATAACCCAAAGTGCTTAATAAATATCTATTAGTCCATACTTATACACATAAATTATTTGTTAATAAATGCAGAAGAATTCTTAATAAGTTATGTAGCTACTCTGCCTTCAAGAGAGAAGAACATAACTCCTCGCTATATAGGTATGTGCTGCACACAGTGATTTCTTTCCCCGGAGTAAAATGGAAGGGGGATAAAAGTAACTTCACAATGGAAAAACACTGACCATCTCATAGCTTGGCAATTATGAATAGTGCTGCTATAAACATCGATGTGGCTGCAACAGTGTAGTATGCTAATTTTATATCTTTTAGACATATATGGAGGCCTAGGCTAGCTGGTTCATAAGGTGGATCCATTCCTTGTTTTTTTGAAGAATCTCCATACTGCTTTCCAGAGTGGTTCCACTAATTTGTAGTCCCACGAATGATGTATGAGAGTACATTTCCCAGACATCCTCACCAACAAAACCAGCATACTCCAGTGATGCAGCCATATCAATGTTATAGCAGCACAATTCACAAAAGTCAAGCTATGAAGCCAGTGTAGATGCCCTTCAACAAATGAATGGATATGAAAATGTGGGATATACACACAATGAAGTATTACTCAACCATAAAGAAGAATGACATTTCTGCATTTGCAATAAATGGAGCTAGAGGCTATCATGCTAAGTGAAATAAGCCCCAAAAGTCAAAGGTCACATGTTTTCTCTGACATGTGGAAGCTAATCCAAAATAAGGTGGGGTAGATTTAAGAGAGAGAGAAAGAAAGAGAGAGAGAGTAAGTGAATGGAATCTAGAGAGAATTTCATCAAAATTAAAGAAAGCTCAATAGAGTAGACAAAGGGAATTGAGGAAGAAGGAATGGGGAAAGGAAAGAGCAGTGGAATTAATCTGATCAAACTTTTGTATGTGCATGAATGGATGTAACACAGTGGGTCCTGGCATTGGGTGTATCCACAGAACACTAATGTAAAAACATTAACCTGTAAATGGATCAAAGAGAGATATTGGTGGATGGTGGGGAGAGGGGGAAATACTGGGGTCTGAATTGGAGTGGGCTGTGTTCCAAGCCTTTGTGATTATGTCAGGGTGTATTCTGGTGTTGTATATAACTCATAATAATAATAAACTGAGACTCTCATGCTTCAGGTTCAACTTGAACTTCCTTTTTCTCAGGGAAGCTTTTATATACTCTTCAGATCAGTTTAGGTCTTCTAGTTTTGCTCCCTAGAACCCTTTAATATTTCACTTTATGGTCACTACATGCTTTTCTTTTTGTAAGACATGATTTAAAGTCCTTTCTCATAAAGTGGACTGAAAGGTGTTCAGTAGAGAGTATTTAACATGTGTTCTGTGATCATCTATTAAGGTGAAGTCCAGGAGTAAGGAAACAGAAGCTGTGACCCTGCGGAAGGTGAATGACCTAGACTCAATTCCATATTAGATGTGGCAGGTGCAGACATCAAAACATTAGATATGCTATACTTGATGTGATCACCCAATCACATAGTATGTTTGGGTATGACATTGGTAATGAAAAATACTTGCAAAGGAATCATAGTGGTCAGTCTTATTTGGTCAAGGGAGTATTTTAACTTTAATAAAAGCTCTACTTGAATCTATTTGTGAAATTTTAAAAAGGTAATCATAATAGTAACTGCTATACCAGTTACTGTATACCAGGTACTGTGTTAAGCCTCTCTGAAAATTATTTTGTTTAATCTTCACAGTAAACCCTGTAATGGTAATACCTAAGAGGTATCCAGTATTTTCTCCATTCTAACAAAATTATACCACTACATCATTTAATCATCCCCCAAATTCTAGGTGGTCATCTCTATTATTATTGCTATTTAATAGTTAATGGTACCATGTTAACAAAAGCATAATGGTTTACCCAAGTTAACATAAAGCCATAGATCTGAGATTTGAAGGAAGACATTCAGAGGAGAGAGAAAAGGAACTTCCGCTCTCAGCTGCATTTCTTCATTGTTTTACCATATACTCATCTTACTCATCTACTCTTAGCATCTACTCATTTTATTTGAAATTTTCATATAAAGCAACTAAGCTCTGAAAGACAGCTATTTGCTCAAATCACATAATAATTGTCTCAAACCAATTTATCTTCTTCAAGTTTTGAACACTGTCTTCCATTTTGAAAGTCCCAAATAGGATCAATAACACCTTAATAAAAATAATCTTCACATTATTCATACCTTTCGGAACTTTCAAAGGATAAGTGATGATTCTGTTTCAGGACTTGTGTTCCAGAGGTTCTAACCTCCATTGTATAAAAACAGCCATGTCACTCTTATATTTACCAGTCCCTGGATCACTCTGGGAGTTCTAATTTATCCTTTCAAGAGAGTGATTAGACTTATCTACTATATTTGAATCACACATGATTTGTGGCTTTTATAAAAGGAAAAAAATTGTCAGCTCTATACATTTTTTTTAATTTTAAGCTTCTCTTTACATTTTTTAAAAGTGATTCACTTTGGAGATCTAGCTGACCTCTTCAGGAAATAAGCTTCCTTTCCCTGTGTGTTTAACCTGTAAGACCTATACTTCTGGAACTTACACAAGGCAACTCTGAATATCCTGCCATCACCTTACTGCATGCTTCCTCAGGGAAAAACTGTCTCTTGTTTACTTTTAAATAAAAAAAATCTTTGTCTAGGATAATATCTGGCATATCATAGGTATTCAACAAAAGTTTTCTGGTTTGAAAGAAGTTTAACAGATCATTGAGGAAGGATTTTTGCCTCTGGTTGATAGGAGAGCTCCGTTGCCCATACTACATTAATCTCTGGGTTCCTGTCTTCAATCTTAGGGCTTGGATGCAGATGGCCATGTTTGGCAAGTGTTTATTGAGGTGAGTGAACTATTGACTAGCATGCACCTGTTCATGCTTGTTTGTGCCACGCAGTATCACACAATTTACACTTTATTCAATTCAGCCAACATTCGATGAAACAGAAGTATATAGGTAATCCTGATTTTGTCCTCAGTTCTGTCAATTTTTACAAAATATAATTAACTTTAAATCTCAGTCTCTACTAAAAAAGTGAGGTGAAAACAGTAATCACTTTCTCAGATCTTTGTAAGGATTGCATGAGATAATAAATATGAAAACTATTTCTGGCACATGAAACACTTAATATTTTTAAAAATCATGCCAGTATTAATAATAAAAATATGTCATTTAGAGATTGTAAATAGCCAAAAAATGGTGTTCATATTGATATAAATCATTTTAAGGGTATGATACTGATGATGATCACATAAAAATCACAGACCTCAGGCAACAAAAGAATGGACCAGGAGGGAGCAAGACAAGGTCTTATGTTGGCAAGCAGTTTATATCTATTTGAAGTCAAGACATGCCTCAAGGAGACCGTAAATTCCTTTTCCCTTTCCCTCTTTACCCTTTCTCTTTGACTTCAATGCCTTTGTTTCATAACTTGCTGCACACAATTTTTTAGAATGGTGTGGGCTTCTTTGTTCACCCTTAATTCTTAGGGAAGTAATTCCAAATATGCTACACTTTTTAAACAATCTGTAAAGATTGCAATAATAGAGAGGATTGTGTTGTTTAGCTAGAGAATAGCTTTTTCTTGTATTTGTGTCCATCAAGGAATGAATACCATCTGAGCTGAACTGAAATGCCTGAGTCACTGTTCACTCACACACACTGAATGTTTTTCCAGGACCATGAAGGAAGCCATCCTGCTGTCCTAGAAGCAATGGGAAACTAGAGGCTATTCAAAATATATAAACATTTTAATGAATGAAAGAATCTGCAATTTCATGCTGTTGTTAAGCATGACCAGGTAAACTATTAATAGCAATGTTACTCTAATGAACCAGTTATGTTTTGAGAAACAAATGCATGTGTGTGTGCATGCACATGTGTATATAATAAAGAATAAATTAATAGACTAGACTACATATTTAACCTATATACACATTTAGCTTCTGGATAAAATATTTAAGCAGCTACTAAAAACATGTATTAAAAAACAACAAAAACTACAATACAATCAGAAAAAGACTGAAAGTTGGCTAAGCTAATAATAACCTCAACATAGGTGAAATTTTACACGAGCAGGAAGAACCTTGCCTATGACAGTGGGGGATGAAGGGAGAAAGGCAGGGAGGGAGTGGGAAGAAGAGGGATATCAAGGCAGCTGGAGGGAGGGAGTAGAGGGGTCATCAATTCAGGGGGGAACTTTCAACTTCCATGAGAAGCCCAACTAACACAGGTGTAAAGTAGGGGAAACATGGGATTGGGGGAGAACCCAAAGGGGGATCATGAACTGGTATCAGCCTTGGCTTGCTCTGTCATTATGCATGTATTCATGAATGGGTGGCAACAATTTCCTCCTCTATGTAAGACTATGTTGAACAACAACAACAACAAAAAATTATGCAGAGAATGCAAAAAAGCAAAATTCTCATTCACTTCCATTAGGAATCTGATTAGGTGGAACTTCCTAGAAAAAGAATTACTGTGTTTATTAAACATACTGTTTCTATGACATACAAATACAACATCATACATTAAAAAGCAAAAAGACAAGAAGGCTATATTGAATAATGTTGAGTAGTGATATTTTAGTAAAAAGGTTAAACATAGTTTTAATTTTTACTTAGTGCTTTTTAAAACTGTCAGCAATAAGCATGTACTGAATCTGAATGCTATTCCTACTTCAACTGTTGCTGTCACTTTCAACATTTGTTCAAAAGACAAACTACACAAGAATTTGTGAAAGAAATGACACAAGATAATCACATCCAGAAGAAAAGAGAAATTTAATATTTAGGCTTCCCTGAGGAGGGCCAGCACAGTAATGCCTCTTTCTAAATGGGCACAACAATAAATTAAGACTTGAAATTTGGTAAGTTAGCTGATATAAATGCAGATTATCTCTAGATAGATGGGAAAAGGAAGGCTCTAGAAAGAAAATCAAAGACAAGTTCTATCTGTGTGTTTTTAGGGTCTTTTCCACTGATTTTCTATGCATAGTAAAATTTGACATATGTAATGAAATGAGGAACATTTTATTCAACAGAAATTCTCTTAGAAGTGGTACTACATTTTCTTGGGAGAAATAACTTTAGTGGTGTAAGGGTAAAACAAGAAGGGCCTGTCCTAAACCCTGAGATTTAAATCTAATATATTAATTAACAGCAAAAATAATAATAATAACTAATACCAACTGAACATTTGCCATGTAACAGGCAGCACCACATTAAGAATTCTCGTACATGTTTTCTTATATGTCTCTAACATGTTTTCAAACATTTATTCTTCTAACCACTTTCAAAGGCTGGGTTCACAAATCCTTCTTTTGAGGAAGGTTAGTACATTGTTTTTTTTGTACAGATATAGGCACCTGAAAGCAATATCCATGGGGGATTAATTCCAGGATCGAGCCATATGCATACCAATACCACCAATGTTCAACTCCCTTACATAAAATGGTGCAATCCTTCTATATTCTTTAAACATCCACAGACTATTTGTAGTGCCTAATATAATGAGAACGGCATGTGGAGAGGTGTGATACTGTATTGTTTAGAGAATAATGACTACAAAGAAAGTCTATATGTGTTCAGTGCAGATGCAACCAACCAGCATGGGCCTAACTACACTTTCCACCTATGTTTGGTTGAAGCCAAAGGTGTAGATGCCACAAATCCTGAGGAGGACTGCATAAGGAAGTCTAGCAACCACGCAGAGCTAGGGGAGAGTTCTGCAATCTTACACAGGACAATTATAACCAGAACTTGACGAGAAAAAAAGCTCCAACTAATGTGAAAGATACACTTCTCTGAAAACACTTACATTGGAAAATAACAAAAGAAGGTAGTTTGACTGTTTTTTTCCTAATAGGAGGTGCAGAAAAGCCCAGTGGAAAGAATATTGGCTTTGGAAATATGCAGGCATGGAATCCACTATTGATTCTTTCCTTTACTGAATACGTGACCTCTGGCAAGTCATTTAAGATCTATAAACATCAGTAACATACACGTAGGGCCAATTTCCTGAACATGTAATCTGTATAACCCATATGGAGCTGGGCTTCAAAGGGACCTTCCCTTGTTTAATGCTCTGCTATCGCCATTTTGAAATTTTTTTTAATAAAAGTACCTACATTTTCATTTTACATTGGCCTGCCAAGTCATCTAGGCATTCCTGCCTATCTGCCAAATGGGAATTATAATTCCTATGTCACAGACTAGCATGAAATACCATGCTGATACCCACCTAAGAACCTGACAAATAGAACCCAGGGTCCTTCTAGATTTAAACCACAAAACAACTTAATCAATACATTTTTACTTCAAAGCCATGATTTCTTGTCAAAAAATTGCTGGCAGGAGGAAGAAGAAGAGATAAACAATGATTATGGTTACTGTGGGCACGTTACATGCAGTTCCTATCTCTCTAGCTACAAAATAGAAGGAAATTTCTTAATCTACTTAGGCTATGTGGCCAGCAATATTCCATAAATAAAATATTGCAGTAATGCATAAGGATATATATTCTGAGTGACAAACACTGTAACAGAAGAATGTTTGTAAATTTTATTCCATAAAATCCCAGAAATCCTAATCTTACTCAAGGTTATGGAAATTCAGGGTCCAAAAATCATACTTGTTAATACTTCTTTGTGAATAGCAGAAGAATTAGTTATGTCAACTCAATTCAAATCACTTAATACATCAAATATATATTAAAAACAATAAGAAATAGGTGATTGGTCTCTGACAGCAGTGTTCTGGATAAATGTATAGTAGTGAAGATGAAAAGAAAATTGTTCATAAATGTGATAGAATCTTTAGTATTTCAAAGGGGCCTAGAGAAAAATGTGTACATGTCTTGATTTTGCAAACATTGTCCAGAGAACAAAACTATTTAGTTAGGGCAATGTAACTAGTCAGGCATTAGTTACATATCCTTTGTGCCAGCCCAGTTCTCTTTGGCTAGTTTGGTCTGCAAAATTATCTTGGAAAAGAGAAAGAGCAATCAGTACATTTTTTGTCATTCACCAGCATTTTTTAAAAATCTCACATTCAGAAGATTACTGTAGTTTCCAAAGCTGGATTCAATAGTTAAATGAAATGAATACTAACCCTTCTATAAATATGTCATACTCATTTTAGCAAATAATATAAATTCTATTATAGGAACAAAATATGTTGTAGAAATAAGTACAGTTTAATGATATACTGGGAAAATTATTTTAAATTAGTCACATCTTGTTTTATTGGAAATGTATGTTTTAATGGCTAAAACTAAGGCTCAAAAAGAATTTAGGGGAGAGAGAGCTCCTATCACTGTTCCCTGATTAAGGTTCATTATCTTCTGGGAGTTCTACTTCTCTTCCTATAAAATAAGGAGAATAACATAACCACAACTGTAAGGATAAGATGATATCTGTTTGTAAAGAACTTGGTCTGATATATGACCCATACTAGATCTCAAGAAATAGAAAGTGCTTTTCTCATCATTATCACTACCAAAGTGGTAACCATGGTACCTGCTGAAGTACCACAGTTATGGAGAGCCCTGGTTCACAGCAATAGAAGTAGATGTAAGATTTAAGAAATCTTTAGAAATGTATCTTAGATCATTTGAAAATACAGCCCACATTTTAAAAATCATTAAAAACACATTTGTAATTTTTTTATTCAGACTTTAGCCCCTTTAACAGGTAAATAATCCAATTATTTCTCTTGAATCCAGAGTAAACCTTGAAGAGATTTAACTCTATATAATGGCTAAGATAACTCAAGCTGAATGCGTAAATGAATGAATAACTTCCCATAGTCTAAAGGATCAAAGTCATCATGACCAATGATGTGAAATAATTCCTTGTATATAAGTTTCTGCTAAGTGGTTTATTCCATCCTCATATCTGGTTTAACCATTGAAGATTTATGAAATTTTAAAATGATTAATGGTATTCCAATATATTTATTCTACCATGTACATATAAATGCAGCTAACAATCAGTGTGGAAATTCAGTGTAGTTTAGAAAGTAAGGAATACAGTGAATGTCTCACCAATTTTAATATTGAACTAGAAATCTGGGAACAAAATGGGTTACTGAAGTATTAACAAAACACTGAAATACATTTGTTATCATACTTTTTTAGAACTTCTATGATTTGAATGTGAGGTGTCCCCCAAAAGCTCATGTGGAGGCTGAGGTGAAATGATTGGGTTATGACAGCCTTACCCAATCAGTGAGTTAATCCCAAAAGGGATTAATTGGGTGGTAACTATAGCCTAGTAGGGTGTGGCTGGAGGAAGTGGGTTGTTGGGGGCCTACATGGAGTCTCTCTACTTCCTGGAGCCATGCCTTCTGCCTTGATGTTCAGCCTTACCTCAAACCCGGAGAAATGGAGTGCGCCATCTATGGACTAAGACCTCTGAAGCTATGAGCCTTCAAAATAAACTTTTCCTCCTGAAATTGTTCTTGTTAGGTCCTTTAGTTACAGCAATGAAAAATATGACTAAAACGAGGACTATCTAATTTGCAAATTATAATAAGTTGTGTAGATTAGATATAAGTATAGCATCAATGTGAACTCTCTGATTTTGATCACAGAACTATGGTTAGAAAATAGATCCTGAATTATTTAGGTGTAAAGGTGCATTGTGTCTGTAACTCACTCTACAACAGATGAGAAAAACAGTCTGTACTAACAGAGAAAGATGGATAAAGCAAATGCAGTAAAATGCTAACATTTGGGAAATCTTTGCATTCTTACTGTTTTACTTTGTTTGACATTATGTCAAAACAAAAAGATTAATGAAAGAGGCCTAATTTGCACAACTCTCTGGATAGGTATCCAGCAGGCAGACAAAGGAAAGAAGGCATAATGCAAAAAAAGGGCATAAATCATGGAATAGGAGCACTGGGAAACTTATGTAGCTCAGAAGGTTTCCAACAGTTAGTGCAATGAGATTTAAGTCTAGAAGGAGAGAGCCAATGTGATGGTCCAATTGGGAGTTACTGAAGAATGCTATAACCAGGGGAGAGAGATGATAACCTGCACTTTAGAATGATGGCAACAGCAGACTTGTGAAGTTAGACCATCCTAACTCATGAGGAAAGTCAGGAAAGTCAGTTGGCAATTAGTGTAATGTAAAGAATGAGTATGAGGGTCTCAGATAAGGTATAGCTATGAATATGGAAATGCACATATTATATAATGTAGCAATTGCAAACATGGGGTCTGGTTTGAAATCTCAGGCTTTGCACATCCTAGCTATGTCACTTGTGACAAGTTACTTACCCTTCCTAAGCTTAGCTTTCCTCATTCACAAGATGGACAAAATAAGAATCTATTCCTCTTAAGGTTCTTAAGGCTAACAATGGAAATGAAAAAATATAAAGTGCTTAGGAGAATTTAGCCGCACATACAAAGCACCCAATAAATCATAAGGATGCACATTGAAATGCATGATGGGCCTTGCCACTGTCCACTGACTAATTAGATGGGCCTGGGATTACAAGGGCCATTCCCCTAACCCAAACTGCTCAACCTGGATTGTTATAGGATGTTTCACATCCTAGACTGTATCCACTAGATGCCAGGAGGGCATCCCCAGTAATGGTAACCAAAATATATATTGCATATTATGTGGATATATGACATAGGAAAAGAATGGAAAGACATACAGGGAAACTTTATTGCATTTCTTTCTGGATAAAGGATATATTCTGAAATTGCTCAATGACTTCATCAAGTGTTCCCAGGTGGAATGGGGTGCCACTCCCAAGTGAGATCCAGCGACCTAAAATAGCAAGGAAAAGAGAAGAAGGGGCAAGTTTGGCACAAGACACAGGTAACAGGATCTTCCACTGGGATCAGAGTACCCATAGAAGCCTAGTACCCAGAATTTCCTCCTATCCCAGCTTTCTCAGTAAAACTCTCCTAGATCAATGAATGATAATTTTCCAACACAACAATGTAGTGGAAAATAACTTTAGGCAAAAAGGTTGCTGTTGCTGAATCAACAAAATAGAATGTTTTAAATAATGTTTTTAAATATTGGCAGTAAAAACGGCAGATTAAAAAATGTTTTGTAATATTTACATGTAGACATACATATATTACTTATATATATGAATATATGACATAGGGAAAGAATGGAAAGACACTGGGGAAACTTTAGTTTTGGTTCTCTCTGGATAAATATTATATTTATCTTTATGCTAAGCAAAAATCGCTCAATGAAAGGAAGAAATCTATAATATATTCCATTTCTAAGCTGAATAATAAATTCAATCTTATGATAATGGACCATTTTAAATATAGTTAAATATTGTGTTGTCACAATACAGATGATATATCAGATTTTCTAAACATCTGATAAATTTCTCAGGAGGTTGGGCTGACATTTTTTGGTATTTTGGAAAAGAAAAATAACCATTTCTATTTTTCCCAAAGAAGGAACTAGAGGGATGAAAGTTATAATTTGATTTCCAAAGAGACAGAACAAAAAAAATTTTTTAAAAAGTCTTCTACCTCAGCAAGGACTGGTTAGGCATAATAAAAACTGAGGGCTCTTAAATATCTATATCACATCTTTCTCAAAATGTTCTAATAACATTCTTACTATAACAATTTTACAGTCTAATGATTATACATGGGTTAAAAATTTTTTGAGACATTCATCATTGGGTAAACAGCTTAACCTCTCCAAGATTCAGTTCCCCTATTTGTGATAAAGGGATGATTTTTCCCCCTCTCTTGTTAGGTTATTGCAAAGATTAAATAAGCTAAATCATGCAAAAGTTGTGCAAATCTTAGTAATTATCACTTAGTAATTATCACATTAACATGTGCAGACTAGCCAACTTGGGCAAGTGGCTATGATTTAAATTGCTATCATAAGGAAGCAATGACCCTAAGAAGCAGATGCCAATGGAAGTGTTGGGAACTCCCTTGGGGAGTGACAGCAGCTACCAAGGTACCCAAAGACTCTATGTGAAATGGGACAGGAGGTCATAATGAAGTTAACTAGTTTTGGGTACAGAGAACAAGGTCATGGATAATCACATCAATCCTTCACTTTTCAAACCTCATGGTTCTGAGGGAAGTAGAGGACAGAATTATTAACTTAATGACACAGACAGTGACCACCTTCTTGTGGTTGTACCAATCTCTGCAGGATCTCTTGTATCTCAAACACAGGCACTTCTTCCATCACACAGTCCTCCATATCCATCCCCACAGTCCTGAATTCCCTTAAAATGGACCCCATAGCTCTTCATCTCATCCACACTTCCCTATCAACTAAAATGCTTCAGACTGCGCGTCTCTGCTCTTCACACTCAGCTATTCAGTCCCCCAGAGGACTGACAAGTACTGCTTTATTCAGATTCACTAGTTTTTTGATGAACATTTACTTTACTCCTAGTAAGAGTTGACATATTCTACACATTGGGGGAAGGTAGTTGTCAGAAGACAGGGCATATTCTTTTTTTTTTTTTAAGAGACGGACAGTGAGAAACATAGAGAGAAAGAGAGAGAATCAATTTTTATTTAGTTTTTTGATGTGGCTTTCGCTGCTCAGACACTTAGTTGTGTACGTGGTGCTGGGATTTGAACTTGCATACTTGCACATGCCAGGCAAGCACTGTAACCGCCAAGCCACCACTCCAGCCCCTATATTCTTTCTTTCAAACCTTACATGATACCAGGAAAAATAGACAATGAACAAGTAATTATAAACTTGCATATCTCAGGGTAGAATCATGGTCCATCTGGTTTTCTTTAAGGTAGTAGGGAGGCAAGTCCTTTGAGGCTGAGGAAACTTAGATCCAAACTTCCTTCTGCTATGCACTTACAGTGTAACCTTGGGCATGTAATGCTGCATTTTTGATTTTTAGTTTTCTCATCTTAAAAACAGGGATAAAAAAATAACCTGTCTCATAGGATTTCTATAAATGTTAAGCTAAGATTGTGCAGGTGAGGATTGTGGCATAAAAGAATTATTCTAGCCTTTGTTCCATATCCCTGACAGGCAGCTTCACAAACTCTTGGAATTTCCAGAGTGAAATGAGTGTTTTTGTTATATTAACGAGACAACTCAGAATGGGACTCTAGAGGGCTTAAAGATGGGACCAGTCACCTTGAAAGACAACCACATAATTAAAAGTTTGGGACTTTCAATCCCCTGACCTCAGGGGAGGGGTGGGAGACTAGAGATTGAATTGCATCATGTAGCCAATGATTTAATAAATCATGCCTATGAAATGAAACTCCAATACACATTCTGAAAATAGGAGTTCAATGGGGCATCCTAGTTGATGAGCACATTGATGTGCCAGGAGGGCAATGTGTTTTGATTCTACGAAGAGAGGGACCAAATAGTTTGCATTATATCCCCAAACTCATTCTATGTGTCTCTTTAGTTAGCTGACACTCCTGATTAATATTCATTATAATGAAACTGTATTTGTAAGTATAGTGGTTTCCTGAGTTCTATGAGTCATTCTATCAAATTATTGGACCTGAGATGGTCATGAAACCCTGAAAATATAGCCATTCACTCAGGAGTGCTGAGGTCCTGGGGATGCACATAGTATTTCTGGTATCTGATCAGTTTTATTGGGACCATGATCTTTAACCTCTGGGATCTGCACCAACTCCAGGTAGTTAGTGCCAGAACTGATACAATACACTCAAGTGAGACTGAGCTGGAATAGGACCTACTTAGATAAGTGCCCAACCATATGATTAGAAGTCAGTAAATGCTATCACCTCATGGCATCACTCTGAGTCCACTACACCCACTTCTGTCCCTATTTCTATTATCTTTTATCTCAAGTGGCTGTTTGAAGAGTTCTCAAACATACCAATGTCCATAAAGAACATGTTTTATGAGCACATTTTAGTGCCTGAACTAAGATAGAGAAACAGATGGACAGAGTGCTGGGAGTCTGTGCATCTGAGAGTTCACACTCTTGAAAGTGCCAAAAAGAAGTTTAAAGGTTAGGAGCCAGTAGAACATTTTGTGACTTCTTCATTAACTGTTCGACATTAAGAAAATCTGCAGTGTCGCTGCACCCATCCTATAAATTCAACTGTAGTTCTACAAATACAGCATATTGGCTCATTATCAAAATATGACTTTCTCAGCGCCAATGTTAACTACAATGGCTAATATGGTCAGCAACACATAAATCTTCTCAAGTGAAACCATGTATTTGTGGTTAACAGTTTAATCTTTTGGGGAGTCTTTTGGCTTGTTTATCTTCAACTCTGCCAAGATACACATAACCCATCACTTCAAAGACTCTCTTCTACTGCTGTTTCAGCAGCAGATGAACTGAAAATACATAAACGTCATTGTAAAGACCAAAATGAATTTGTTTCTTTTTTTAAAAATAAGATCACATCAAGTTTGAGACAATTTCAACCTCTAAAAATCTGTTCAAAATTATTTTCCCTTGGAGTCTCTTATAATTTAGAATCTGTAGGTCTTAGGGAGTTAGGAACTGTTAGTTCTCATGCTGATTCAGCTGTTGAACTCCTGGATGACCTCATTCAGGCTTCTTCATTTCTCTGGTTGTCTCAGAAAGTGGAATAAGTAATCATAATATGTCATGCTGGGACATTATGAGAATGAAGAAGAGCCAATTCTAAGATAGCAATGGTTATTAAAATTGATGGATCACCTAATGTGTTATTTTAAAGATATTTATTTTTATATGCCTGGATACATGAAAGATATTGTTTATAAATGTGTGTATATGCATACACACACACACACGCACACACACACACACACCTTTTCATTTTCCTATCTGATACTTTAACATAATTGCCCTATTAGTAAATAGAAAGGTAGATTAATTCTTTTCACCTAGCATGTGGTGAAAGTTGCTAATAGTGAAAATTTCAGCAGCCAAGAGGCAGGTATGACAAATAAAATAAATTCAAATAATCCAAGAAGTGTTGACTGTTAACTACTTGAAGGTATACTTAACTTGCTGCTCCCTTCCCTTCCACCTGCTTGTTAATTTCCAGGAGTTCCCCAAGGGCACCCTGTCCACAGTTCTCTTTCATACGTTCATCTACTGTCTTGTGGGGCTAAAATCTATTCTAAAGCAATAGGATCTCAAAGTCTGTAGACCTTTACACTGCTATTCACCCCCACACCCCAATCACTGTGCCCTCATTACCAAGGTAATCTATTTTCATAATGGTCTCTAAGTTCTCAACATCCTGAGCTCATAGGTTCTATGCTCACTTTACACACCTCTATACCTACACAGAGCCCCTAAGTGAGACATTTCAAGTAAACAACTGCCAACAAAAACAGTCCTAACAACTTGGATCTTCCGTTGTTTCTACCAGTCCACTATCTATTTGCTAGGCTACAAGGATGAAGGTTTTCCTGAAAGGTTGTAATCAATAATATTAATTACCACTGAGAAATTGAGGGAGAAAGAAATAGTGAGAAAAAAATGTGTACTGAATTTACTTTATTTAACAAATGCTTTATAGTGCTTACTATGTGCTGAATGTTTTCCACGTGTTTTTTAAATACTGTTTTATTTAAGTCTTATAGCAGTCTCAAAAAGTAGGTATTATTATGTTCTTCATATTATGAAGACACTGCAGCACACCGAGGTTAAGAAAATGATAGTGCAGAAAGTCACAGTTAAACACTTGCCGGTATCCTTAACCACTCCCGCTTCCTTCGGTATCATATAGTTATTGGTAAACATTCCCCCCCAGAAAGAAATATCAGTAGAGTAGAAGTAGATAGAGTCAGATTGTAAGAGGAGAACATATACAATATTGAAATCTCATGTTAATAAATTTCTTGGAATGGGAGGCACTACATTAAGAAGACAGCTTAATATCTTAGGATGATATATCTGTAGGTAGAGATGAAAGTTGCAAGAAGCTACTGAATAATTATTGGTGGAAGATTTAGGAAAAAGTAAAGGATACATGCAATAATTAAAAACAGATCAACAGGCTGGAGCAGTGGCTCAGTGGTTAAAGTGCTTGCCTGGCATGTACAAGGACACATGTTCAAACCCCAGCACCATATACACAACTAAGTATCAGGGAAATGAAAAATAGATGAAAAAATAAATAAAAATGATTCTTTCTTTCTCTCCCTCTCTCTCCATCTTAAAAACAAAAACAAAAAGAACAGACCAAGGATGCCACTTAGTGAGACCCTGTCTTAAAATAAAAATTAAGGCTGTCATGAAGTGATTATAAAGCACCTCTGGATTTGTAGGAAACAGAAGTCTAATGGTCTATTTTCAGAATATAGCTTTTTTTTTTCGGTTTTACCTTTGAGAGAGGGTCTAAGTTGCCTATAGCCTCACTAAATTGCAGAGCTTGGCTTTGAACTTGTGTCCTCCTGCCTCAACCTCCCATCCTCCTGGGATTATAGGCATGAGCCTCCATGCTTGGCCAGAATATAGCTTTAATTGGATCTAATTGTAGCAATTTTAATTATAGCCCTTCCCTTTGCCCACCCCAATTTTAAAATTAGCCAATCATTTAGATTGTATCCCTGAGCTCCTCCAATCAAGTCAAGGGGCAGTGCTGAAACAGGTTAGATATGTAACGGCCACTTGCTGGCCAGGTTCTATAGCACACCCTTCTGGCAGAAGTAAAGTTTGCCTTACTTCCAAGCACTTGTTTGATTTCCTATGGCACCTTAGTATTTCTAACAAGTTCGATCCCTAGTACCCCCAAGAAAAGGAAAAATGAAAAAGAAAAGAAAACCCATCAAGGAGAAAAGGTGTGGAACATTCCTAACTTAGCAACAATAGTGACTTTTGAGTAGTCCTGAGAAAAGGGATGAGAAAAATAGAGTGACCATAGTGGGGAATGTGAGAAGTCAATTCAATGAGCAATGAATTAAAGTATTTCAAAGTCAGAGAGCCTTGCTAACATTAGAAAGAGTATAACTGCAAAAGAGTGAATTGAGTATGGTGTCACATCTTTTTCTAGAAACATTCCTTAGTCTTAGTGTAGAATTGTAGCATACCCATGAAATCTTCCACTTCTGAAATATTAAGAAGATTTATGTTACAATCAAAGATTCTTGGAGTAATCCAAATAGTGAAAACTGTCATACACCTTTTTCTATAGTAAAATCAAAAATTCAATTTAGAATCTTAGAAATATATATATATATATATATATATATATATATTCTATTTCTCTCTCTGTAATACACACACTATATATTCTTCACTCATATAGATTTTTACCTATGTATAAGAACTTGCCTATGTGACAGACAACCCATACCTACCTTAGAAGATAAAAACATTTAGTTTAATTAATGCACCATTTTTACTTTTACTTATAAGTCATTATCTGGATGCCATGTACCAAATGTACCAAATATCAATTACTTTGACTTTAGAATGTATTTCAGAGCTGGTTAAAATAGCCCACTAAACAAATATTTCTAAATACCTTGAAACAACAATGTGTGAAAAAATACATTCCTTCTGATGAGATTCATAGGCAGAAGTTCATTTTCACCATTTAATGTGCTTTGTAATAGAACATGGCAATGTTACATACCTTGGAACTAAGTATTCACTTGTAAAAGTTGCCATTTTAAGGAATTGTGCAGGTGAATCTGAAATGCTCTGAGGGACAGTCTTTAATGCCAAGTAAAACTGAGCCAGTTTTAACTGAAAGTTTTTTCAGCTGCCACATTTTATGAAAATCGTGTTCTCGTAAAGTTCAGACTTGGCCCAGAGCCAAGAGAGAAATTAATCACTGACTCATTTGTACATTGTTTATAATAATGCCAGGAACAGCTGTTGCTATCATTCTTATTTCCTAATAATTTAGGATTTTCCTGGGCATCTGTACAGGACCTGTAACTTCCAAAATTCAACAAAGGTACAATCAAGATGCTTGCTGAAAGGGCTCAAGCACTTCAACCACAGGACATAAATTTTGGGACTGAAAAGTCAGAGAGAAAATGTCTGTTTCTCTTTCAGATAAACTTTGCAGGAACTCTGTTGAGCTTCTCAAAATATAATGACTTTGGAGACTGTATTGATCTGGTAGCTCAGTTGAACATGGTCAGAGTATCCAAAATTCACCCATAGTAACATGAAAATGTTCCTAAATGTAAGCAACTGGTCAGGACTACCAAATTCCTTCAACTGAGAATAGTCTAAAATTTAGTAATAGTTTTAAATTTAATAACTATAAATCAATATCTTAAAGTCCCTGACAATTTAATGGTAATTTTTTAAAAAGTCTACTGACTATGTATTTGAACTGAACTAACCTTAAAAGATAAACAAAAAGATATGGATTTTATCACATTTAATTAAATTAAGCCTTTTCATGAGTCAAATGTCTTTATGATATTACTTCATTGTTCTGTTTATACTGTATTTTTGTGTAAACTAACAATGATCACATATTTCTCAATTATAGGCTTATATATTTTATCAGATTTAATTTGTCATATTAACTATGTGTAGTTACGTGCAAGCAAGTTTTTTTTAGTTCACCTTGTCATGGTGTAAGAATCTTTTTGCTTGAGTTTGCGGTTAATTTCAAGTTATTTGTAATACAATCTATTCTTGTAATTCATGGTATTTATATTCTATAAAGTTTTATAAAGTCACAATAAATATCAAGTTAGCAAACACTAAAGCATTGTTCCTAAGTAAAATACAGATTAGTTTCCTGAGAGTCTCTGGTTCC
Organism: Aplodontia rufa; assembly: GCA_004027875.1. Taxonomy (NCBI): domain Eukaryota; kingdom Metazoa; phylum Chordata; class Mammalia; order Rodentia; family Aplodontiidae; genus Aplodontia; species Aplodontia rufa. The sequence goes on from PVKS010012310.1 coordinate 45,229, forward strand.
ATTGTGTTTATGAACCTTTCAGTATATAACTTGTCTTATGTATGTGTCTGTTTAAAGACAGTTTAACATATGTTGTTGATTCTTTAACACTGAGAGACAAACACCACCAACTGTTGCCTGAACCAAGCTAATCTAGCATGTGTATTTTCTCTATGAGCAACTTCACAGCTTTTTTGTGCTTAGAAACACTAGACAACACTGCATTTTAAACTGTGAAATCACCAACTAAAATTATGAAATGAGAAAGCATGGCACTGAATAGACAATGAAAAGGACTCTCACTCACAGTGTGACCTGACACAAGAAGGCAGAGCGCCCCCATGTTCAAGTTCAACCAGGAACATGCACATCACACTACTCAAGTTTGAGGCCATTCTGCACACGAACAAAAAGGACCATGAAAGTAACTACAAGTATTGATTTTGGGATTACAAATAAATTTTAGTGAATAGGCAAATTCACAAAAATGGAATCCACAAATAATGGATCAACTGTATTTTTAAGATTATTTCTAGGACAGCTAGAATTTTTAATAGAAGTTTAAGAATGTTGTGAAATGTATCATTTGGAAGAGAAAAATTTTCTGCCTTTATCTTATCATCAGAGACAGTAAATAGAGTACTATATAAATTTTCACTCTTTGTTTGGAACTTTTAGCATTAGATTAGTGCCTCTTTATATTCATATAATGGCATGTTGAAGCATAATTAACAACCAAAGTCTTATAGATCCTCCCCACAATCTTTACCTACTCAAGCTACTAAAACTACACTGTATTTATTTATATTTTCAATATATTCCTAAAGAAGCATAAAACATAAAATTACAAGGAACAAATTATGATGACTCTGTTTTCTTTAATACCATGGAAATTAATTTTTCTCAAACTAAATTTGACATTAGCTGTCCTCTCTAAGAGCAAAACTTTGATCAATTAGTTCAGGGAATTTAAGACACACCAGCTTCTTGTCAATGATGACTTCTCATTTGTTTTTATTAAGTTTCATATCTAGCACTACAATCTGACACATTTATCTTTACATTACATTCACAAGGCTTGTTCTATGTTTTAGTTTATGATTGCAAAATCTATTACAACATACATGTTTCCTGTTTCAGCTGCCCTGACATAAGTGAATTATTAACTTCTTTAGGGAATAAAATTTGCTAGCAAAAATTCTAATCATAGTCTTGATTTTTCACTCAATTGCTTACAAAGATGGGATGTATGACTAAACCACTCATTTGGTATTAATAATCACTGCTAGATACCATCTCAAAACAATCAAGACAGTTATTCCTGAGATTGTTTTAAAACTGATATTATTACACCCAAAATGAAATAATTATCTCTCACTGCACATAATAATCATTTGTTAAATTTGTTTCAATAAAGTAAAATGTCAAGCTGACCCTCCACTGGGCTTTGTGACTCTAAAAAAAAAAGAAAGAATGTAACTGGCTTCCATTTCAACTTATAGAGTCCAACAAGATAGGAAGGACACATAGTGGAGTGAGTTTTAAATGGACAATTAGTTCAGAAATATCTCAACTGCAAATAAAAGAACTACTCAAAATGCAACCTATAATACTTAATGTTGCGTTCACTTTGTGATGTCTAACTTACTAAGCACCATGAGACATTTTCACCAGTTGGGTAGTCATTTTGAAAACTATTTACCAACTTTTTCAGTTCTGTTTCAACTAAAAAGGCACCCCAGCACTACTTACACAAAAATAGCATCCAATTAGTAAATAAAGCTTTAAAAATTATCCTTCCACATTTCACAATTAATACAGAGATTAGCTAACCATCAGCTTTATAATGTAAAACTCAACAAGCTTGATTCTCTTTCTCCATTACAATGTGATGAAAACATAATTATACTCCCCACAGAGGGACATAAGATATCTGACCTTTGCAAAGTCATAGTAGTAATAGAAAGGAAATGAATATCTGTTCACACATAGCTCATTGCAGAATTTGCACAGCAGTCCCTCCCAGCAAAAATTTTACCTTTAGCCATGGAAGTGGGAATAGTCAAAGAACTGAGATAGGAAAAAAAAACAAACAAACAAGAAACCCTCCCTGGGCAGTCTCTAAATTGCTGATTTCCTATTCCAGATGGACGTTCTTAAACTCCAGGAGGGAAAACTTCCAGAGGGGTTGAACTGTAGCACATCAGCATATAGCACTTAAAATCTCCAAAGCCATACTTAACATAAAAGTGATAGTAGAAAAATATGTGACACAAATCCAAGGATTATAACATTTGTCTGTGAGGCAGTCTGAGAGATCTTTGCACGCCCGTGTGTTTATCCTTTTTCTGTGTCTCCACTGGTGGTTTTCAACAAGATTGAAAATGCCTACAGTAGTACACTGAGTGTTCCAGCAGTTCATGGCTTTCAACCCATTTATGGACAGAGCCAGCACTCATGGACTTTTACCAAACCAAGACCATTTTCTGAACTTACTCTTTCACTGTGTTTGATATAGTTGGAATCTGTTTTTCCTCAAAGGTTATTTAACAGGTCCACCAAGTCACAGGCAAAATGCCAGCTCCTAACTGACTTTCTGCCTTTGGATTTGGGCCTCTATTCCCAATCCTTGAGCATGAGAGAAGTAGAAAAAGCATCTCTAAACACTTACTTTCCTTAAAAGAAAGGAAGAAAGAAAAAAAAAGGAGAAAAAGCTATAAAATTTATAATAAAAAGCGATAGCTTTCTCTTTACTTCTATAATCAAGAATCATGAAATCACCTGTTAACAATGAAAATAAAACTAAGTTGTCAAACAACAAATATGATCATGTGTATAATAATTTGAAATATGCATATATTTGAATCATATCAAATGGCAACTAAGTTCTCACATTTTGTGAGAGAAGTTTTCACTAGGAGATATATTTGGAGAATTTGACTACTTCCCAACATGTTACGATGATAAATTATAGATTTAAAAAGAACATAGAACTAAATGGAATTCACTTGGCTTAGTTTAAATACTTTTTTCTCCTTATACACTCTTTTCCAAATTGGAATAAAAACCCTAACAATGTAACCAAAATCTAGCTTCTGAGTAGGGTCTACTTAATTTATATTTTATCCCAAATCTTAGCCAAATTGGACCACCTCTTGTAATTGTTCTCCAGTTAAGTGGAGAAAAGACAGGTCCAAATGCTTACTCAGAGAAGAATATTACCCACTATTATGCTTACAGCTTTTCAGGTTCATTGGTATGTAAGGACTTATTGATCTCATAAGAGAACTACTGTTTATGATTCTCATTCTATTTTGCCTTAACTTAAACCAACACAGTTACATTTTCTTGAAGCTATTAGTTTAAAACAATGTGAGGGAGCTTCTAAAATTTTGCTTAGTTATAATTTTAATAAATACTGATAAAATTGTCACCAGAGGCCAACAGTGCCCTACGCTCTTTAATCCCTTGCTTTCTCAGGTCTGCAAATGAGGAACCTAATATATAGTGTAAGTAACTTCCCAAGTGCCAAGTTGTTCATTAGTGACAGAGCCAGGAGTTGAACCCAGACACAATAAGAAATTTTATTTTCACCAATATAGAATCATCATCATAAATACCTACATGTTAGCATCTAAAAATTACATGTAGACTCAAAACTAGAATAACCCTTGATGGCATTACCATTAGAACATGCACAACCCATGTAGGAAGATTTGGGTGGTGAACATAAAATTTGATGACTACTGTATCTGCTTTCTTAATGCTATTTTCATCATTCTCTTTTCTTTCTTTTTTTTAAGAGAGAGAGAGAGAGGAAGAGAGAATCAACTTTATTTAATTTTTCATTTGGTTTTCATTGCTCCAACACCCAGTTGTATATGTGGTGCTGAGGCTCAAACCCAGGTCCTCATGCATGTCAGGCAATGACAATACCACTGAGCCACCACTCCAGCCCTGTCATTCTCTTTTCTTCAGTTTAGCTTTCAACCAATACCAGAGTTGACTACTGGACAAAGGTCTTGATCATGCCATTTACTTTTTAAAATCCCCCATTGCTCTTCACTTCAAACATGACAGAATTATACCATTTAGGTAGGGTGATGGTCCCTTCACAAGCATCGGTCCTAAATCATGCTCCTCTATTGTGCAGTTTCTTTTTTTTTTTTTTCTTGTTACCTCTGCCCAAAATTCCATTAACCATCCTCCCTTCTCACCACTATAACCTTCAATCCTCTTTCTGCTTAGAAAATTCCAAATCATTCAAGGTCTGTTTACTTTCACAAATTCCCATCACTCTCAATAATTGAATTGAACATATTTTACTCCAAGAACATGTGAGAATTAGTCACTATGCACAGTTTAAATGTCTGAATAATTTCATCTAGAAACTAATTTTAAGTGTTTCATTCCTTTGCATCTTTCACAGTTACTATCAATGGCACAAAAATGTATAAAAATGTTATCTGATACATTTTGAGTGATTAAGTGAATCCATCCATCTGGCCGACTCCAACTCTGGAAGTCAAGGATAAAGCCACATTCTTAATTGTGGCACCCTCATGTGGCCATCCCATAGAGTTCACACAGAGTTAAGGACCAATCTGCTTCTCTGCTTACTACCTACGTGATCTTGAGTGAATTAAGCTAGTGCTTTCCTTCTTTCACTTCTAGGATGAGAATATTATTAGTGCTGTTTCATAGAAAGAACTAAATGAGTTGATATGTGTATAGTGCTTAAAAGTGTGCTGGCACAGACACTTTCCCAAAAGGGTTAGCTGAGGTTATTACATGGTATGACTTCTATTTTCTTCTATGTTTATATGTACCCATTGTGTCTGCCACAAGACTTGAAGAAATTGATACTGATTTTCCCGTATGAGCAAATGCCAGGGTAGTCATCCACATTGTACTTCTTCTTCACGGGATGGGAAGAAAACTCAGATTATCTTTTCCTTAATCCCTACAATATTGATCACATTTTTTTCTTAGTTTCATCTAGTTTTACATTTCTATTTTCATGCTTTGTTCAGTGCAAAAAAACACCCTGGTATTTACAGAAAGACAATTTTCTGCAATCGTATGTATTAAGGAGAAATATGTTACAATGAACCCATCAGGACCTTAAACACAAATATATTGTCTGTCTCCAAAATCAAAAGCTACATACATGATAGTAAATTAAATAGATCTAGAACAATGACAAATGATAGATGTTTAATGGAGTCCTATTCAATGGATAGAGTTGATGTGCCATTGATTATGAAAATATATTCTATAGCAGGTATTTTCCACTTCCATTTATGTTATTGTTTCTTTGTAGAAATCTTAACTGCTTGTAATATACCTTGCTACATACTATAGCCATATATATAAAAAAAGTTCTTCAGAGGTATAAGAATTATGTCACTGTATTTGGGTTTTATAGGAAACTATAGGACCCAGAAAAAAGACAAGGGATCAGGGGACAGGAGGCGGGAGGTAGAGGGATTGGGGGGTATATTGAACAAATTATATTGGTGAATTGTGTGCATTTAGGAATATGTGACAACTAATCCCAATATTATGTACAACTATAAAGCACTAATAAAAATAAATTTAAAAAAGAAGTCTTAAACTATTGAACTTTTCATGAAGAACACTTTTTACATCTTGTATTTCCAAAACACTTCTGTTAAAACACAGACAGTAACCTATAGTTCTCTTTCTCGCTTCACTTTTGCTTGTTGGAACTTTTTTTGCTTTTTCTTTTCTTTCCTGACAGATTGCTTTACTTTCCTGGTGAAGCAAGATTTTCATTATAGTTTTTGGATAGACATTGGTGACCAAATCCAAAAAGTTCATCACATATCCAAACAAATCTGACTTTCTCAACTTTTACTTTTAACTTCTGAAAAAAAAAAGTCTGCTTTTGAATTTATTTCTTATTTGGAAGTACTTGAAACAAATTATGATTGTAATTAAAACAGCAATGTAGGTAAGATATTTATGTTTACATTAATTATGGCCTCTCTTTTTCAAATTTCTCTATTTAAATATATTTATCTTAAATCCTCCTTCAGATTGTTCTAGCATTGTAAGTTCAAAGGCATTAATTTCTCTGTTTATTACATCTGCTGACTGTTGCTCATGGTGATTTTCTTGTGAGGTTTGCAATCTAGTAGTGTGGGCTCATTTTCAGTTTGGTTTTTAAAATACTATTGGACTCCAAAATGCTGTAGATTATGAAATGAAGGTTTGGGGCTTGCTTTTGGTGGGAGGCCCATGGGATTTCAATGATTTCAGATTGGGTTTTAAGGTTGGTTTCTGAGATCATGTGTCCTGCACCACCCAGGTAGCACAAACTTAGACCTACATCAGTAGAAGATTCAGACCTACTACTCGAATTTCTTACAATACTTGCTTTTTCCAGCACAAATCTCAGATAAATGGTGAGTTTGTTTACATTTTCTCTGGTTAATTATTTGGATTTTTTTTTCTAAAGTAGGAGGCCTGGATGTCCTTAGGGATTTTGTTTTTCACACAGGACTCTCAGATTATGCTTCTGTATGCCTTGGTATTATCTTTCTCTAATCTCTCCAATTCCTTTCTTACTTTTTTCTTTTTTCATGGGTCATTTCCTTGACTTTTAATTTTGTCTATGCTTTAAAATTAATTATTACGTTTTACCCAATTCATTTCTGCTTATTCATCAAGGCAGCCAAAATTCTCCTTGCTACTCTGAAATTCTGTAGGCTTCTCTACTAACTGTTCATAACATCTCTTAGAGTAAAGGAGCCCTCCTCCCTCTCCAACTGCATCTCATTCAGCTCCTTGTACCATGTTGCCTCTTCTCCTACACCAAATTGTTTACATCAACAGGATTCTGTAACAATACATGGACTTATAGCTCAATCTCTGAACCATATCTCTGTGCCCATCTCTTCTTCATTGATTAAATTTCATGAATTCCATAATCATTTGCCAAACATAGCCCAAAACAAATTTGTATTATCTGTATCCCAAGAGAATGGCTATAGGATGAACAGAACCATAGTAGACATCCAGCAGGATTAACATTATGGTGGAGTGAGGGGAGGGTGAGGGTTGAGTGGAGTTCCTAGAGGAGAGAGAGAGGTTGATGTTTCCATAGTAGATGGAAAGACCTGGAGCAACTTTTCCATCAGAAAAAAGGGCTCTCAGCAATGAGAATTAATGATTGAGAGGCAAAATATAAAACTTTTCTTTTTAAAAAAATACTATTGGTTCCAGAGGAAGATCTGTGACCTGAATATAGGAAACATATCTCCAAAATATACAAAAATCCAAGAACAACTTAACCAGATACTTTCTTCATAGATTTTAGCTTCAAATACGGACAGAAAAATAGGTAACTTATTTAATTTTAGGTTATAATATGTCCATTTATGTGAATATATCATTGTTCAACTTCTCATAGGTAAGTTATTATAGAGAACATCACTAGCTTTTCACATCTATTTTCTTATCATTACTCTATTTGGAATATTATGATTTATGGTAGAAAATATAATTGCAGTCTTGACAAAGGAATGGCTTACCACACAAGATGACCTTGAGGAAGGGCCCGTTAAACTAAGCTTTTCAGATTCTATAGTTCCTTGATGGGTCAGAACTTTGAAAATCAGTAGTGCAATTGGTGGATGTATGTACACTATGGCTAGAAAAGGCAATGCTTCTAAATTATACGTGTTGATCTTCAACAATTGGAGTTTATGTGTTTGCAATTCCACATATTTCTTAAAATCTATTTGTGAAACTAAAATTAATATTCACAGTACTTCGATGACCCTTCACAGACACATACAGGGGAGGGAAAATTTTGAGCTGCCAATTAAGCACAACACCAGCTGAGGTTTTGCTTTCTTGTTTTAGTTCATACAATAAGCAAATCTACTTTTGATGTGTATTTTATACCACAATTTTTACATTTTGTACTTTCTGTTGGTGATTTCACTGTTTAAAATAATCCTCAAGTACAGTACTGAAGTGCTGTCTTGTGTTGCTAAGAATGAGAGGCTGCGAGGAACCTCACAGAGGAAATATGTGTGTTAGGTAAGACTCATTCAGGTATGGATTCTAGAGCTGTTGACCATGAGTTCAATGTTAATGAATGAACAATATGAAACATACAGTAAAAGAGGAAATTCATCCTTCCTTCTGTAGTAGCATTTGAAGTGTGTCATGAGGTTAAAAAAGAATGAAAAAGTAGCAAAATTTCTGGATGTTTGAGATGATGACTAATAAAAGAAGCATAATGGATAGCATTATTATAAAACTGAAAGAAATTTAGAGTCACATTTCCAGGGTCTACTGACTGGAGCTGCATTTGCAATTGGTAACAAGGCATAAAAAAATACTACAACTCTAGGCAAGGCGGATTATGCAGACCAGGATGTTGCAGTAAAATTTCAAAACTTTGTGTGTTAAGTGTTATTTAGGGAAAAGTTTATATGGAAGAACAGATTTTCACGAACTGATAAACTGATAGAACTGATTTGCATTATCAGGATGCCGGCAAACTAATCTATATAATGCAATTGGCCTTCAAATTTTCTGGTCTTATGAAAGGGACCATGCAAGAATTTAATAATAGATTAACTTCAGTAGAAAATAGAACCTCTGCCAACGAAGAAAGAACCTCCGAAAATGAAGACAGATTGACCAAGCTAGAGCGCTCAGACGCCGAAAAGGAAAAAAAATTAAATGACCATGACCAATATTTCAAGAATGTCTGGGATGAAATGAAGAGAAAAAATCTGAGAATAATTGGAATACAGGAGGAAACTGAGACCCATACCAATGGTATAAGAAACATCCTCAAAGAGATCCTGAAAGAAAACCTCCCTCAAATAAAACTAGAATCTGACATGCTCATCCAGGAAGC